>CM076570.1:98794558-99065441 GCA_034641835.2 Pinus albicaulis | reverse complement strand
CGCAAGAGCGATAGTTCGAGGACGGGAAAAACGTGGTTTTCCATACCGTCGCAATTCTGACGCACTTAAAAAGTGTCGCACTACCGACACTTTTTCCATCACTTCCAAATAGGTGTCTCTCTTCCGACATTTCCCAAACCGTCGCGCTTCCAATGTTTGTAAACTGTTGCACTTCTGACGAAATGTGGTCTGACGTTTTGAACGTCGCTCTTTCGACGTTTGTAAACGGTCGCAATTTCGACGAAACGTGGTTCGACGTTTTGAACGTCGCTCTTCCGAAGTTTTTAAACTATCACAATTCCGACGAAATGTGGTCCGACGTTTGTAAAATGTCACAATTCCAACGAAATGTGGTCCGACGTTTTGAACGTCACTCGTCCGACATTTTTATACTATCGCAATTTCGACGCTTACAAGGTGTGGGTATACCGATGGTGGGTTCAATTTAAAAAAAAAAATGAAACTTTAAAACAGGACAGTAAATCTCCAATATTTGTTATGAATTGTGGGTGTTCCAATGACCGTGAAATATTGATATAATAAACCACCCCGCAGCACTTCGACTAAAAACAATCATTTTTTTTTCACAAGGGAAAAAAAATTGTTTTGAATATATTATATGAAGTAAAACAATCCATGAAGTCATTACATTTTCACATCTGAAGATTGGAACCCAAATATCCATCCAGAAAAGTGGAAGTCCCACCCCAGACAATGATAGAAAAATACCCCATGTCACATAGAGGGACATGATATAAAATCCAGTAACGGTCCACATGGAGATTATCGACAATCTGAGAAAGCATCCAAATATGCCCGAGGCATCTATAAGAAAGTGAAATAGCAGTATGTATAATAGTAAAGCAACAGATAGAGTACCGACGTCCATTGTTCCAAATACAAATTAAAGTACCCAAAATCTTTGAAGAGAGAAAAATTCTAATCATGTGAGGAGTGTGATATGTCCAAAATATAAAAATACCATCAGACCATATCAATAAACTAGCATCGCTAGTTTTGAAGGCAGAGTGATAAACATTAATCATTTTCTTTTCACAAGAGAAAATTTTTTGTTTTGAATATATTATATGAAGTAAAACAATCCATGAAGTCATTACATTTTCACATCTGAAGATTGGAACCCAAATATCCATCCAGAAAAGTGGAAGTCCCACCCCAGACAATGATAGAAAAATACCCCATGTCACATACAGGGACATGATATAAAACCCAGTAACGGTCCACATGGAGATTATCTACAAATCCGAGAAAGCATCCAAATATGCCCGAGGCATCTATAAGAAAGTGAAATAGCAGTATGTAGAATAGTAAAGCAACAGATAGAGTACCGACGTCCATTGTTCCAAATACAAATTAAAGTACCCAAAATCCTTGAACAGAGAAAAAAGCTAATCATGTGAGGAGTGTGATATGTCCAAAATATAAAAATACCATCAGACCATATCAATAAACCAGCATCGCTAGTTTTGAAGGCAGAGTGATAACCTGTCAACACATAAAATAGTATCATAAAGCGGATACAAGAAATGTGCAGAGACATGTACTGTTGATATATGCCTCACTCAAAAAGCATCCATGATAGAGCAAAAATATGTATAAAACTAGGGTCGATTGTATGTTCTGGCTCGCTTGTTCCTGGAAATAAAAACCATCTGCAGAAACCCAGGCTCGCTTGTAAGATCAAGCTCGCTTGATTCCAAAATTGGTAACCATCTGTTGCATCCGAGATGTAAGGTTTAGGCTCGCTTGTTTCCATTAGTAGCCCGCTACAACATCCACCCTGTTCATAGCAAAAAGGTTCCTGTAGATATACAGAGAAAGAGTATAATACGTAGACCATATAAACATGGCTCTGTATTTCAAAAAATAGGTTTAAAATAGAAACAGGGAAACATTTTTTTTTCCAATTGTTATGAACATAATTCGACCGTGAAATATTAATATAATAAACCACCCTGTAGTGCTTTGACTATAAACAATCATATAAACATGGCTCTGTATTTCAAAAAACAAGTTTAAAATAGAAACAGGGCAACATTTTTTTTCTAAGTAAAGTTAATCTATTAACAATGGGAAGAAAATTACACCGAAGTCAAAAACAATGCCCAGACTCATGGCAAATTTTTCATCAAAAAATAAAAAAAGAAGACTGCCCTCATATGGGGAAACTAGTCCTGAACGTTTACAGAATTTAAAAATATTACAAAGCTCCAGCACAGTAATATAATCTAAAAGCAGCCCAATTAAGTGGGTCGTGAAGCAAGAAAAACAAATTAACCAAACTACTCCTCCGGTGGTTCCTCGACGATTCGGCACCATCCTTCGGAAGGTTCAGGATCGCCAGGTGATATCTCCACATTCATGCCAACGCTCCCCTCCTGAAGGCCCGAATGTTGGCTGGCTTTTTTTGAGCTCAGACTTGCTGGACAGGTGCATTGTTCTTCCATTTGGGCCTCCTCACGGAAAACCACAGTAATTGAAGCTGTGATTCGTGGGCGGTTCAGAGAGAAATTAAAGGAAAAAATCGCAGTGCATGTCATGGGAGAAGGCGAATCGGTGGGGAAATGAGGAGCAGGGGAGCTCATACAGTGGCCAGATCCTAAAAATCGACCCCTCCCACTTCTAGTATCTGGATAGCGACCTGCGTGATAATCACTGGACTGGGAAGACGACTCGGTTGAGGGGTTGGAGGGAGCGCACAGGGGTTGACCTCTAGTGCTCCCCCTGCGGTAACACATCCTTTGACGCAGGCGAGGCATGGGTGCAGTCTCAGCAGTGGGCACAAGACGAGACGGAGAAGCAGAATTCCAAGAAATAGAGGAAGACAGACACAGACCAGACCGAGAGAAATGCAGATATGCAGCAAGGTCTAAGCAGCAGTTCAGTTGGCCACTTCTCCTTCTCGTCACAGTGAGCAGGCAGTGTAACCCAGCAATCGGCTCGTCTAAAAAACCATAGCAAAACGCCATTTTATCGACCCGACTGCAATGCAATCGAAGGACGCCCTTCATAATTAATCTCTAATCATTAATGAGAGCTAAAGGCCGGATCATATTGGAGCATGCGGAATCGCTAACAGGAGTGGAGGTCCGATCTTGAACAGTGTTAAAACTTAATGCGATTTGATGTGAAAACCTTGGAACTTAATTGAACAACGTTAAAACTTAATGCGATTGATATGAAATCGCCACATCCATGTCCCATCGCCTTAAACACCATCGAATTCACCCACATCCGAGAACAGGGCAACATTTGATTGAGGACAAATGGCATAAATTTATTGGAGCAGATCTTTGTTTGGGCCGATCGTGCATTGGAAATCCGGACCCAAAAAAGATTAGGGCGAATTTGATAAGAAATTCGCGTCACAACTATCCCTCCTTATGCCAGCCGAACTTCGGACCCGAAAAATATTAGGGCGGAATTCAATTGGTTTTCGCGTCACAAAATTGGCCGACGTCAGCAGGCTATTTTGGAACGCGAATTTGGTTTGAATTATGGTTTATCGCCGTTTGAAGTCCGTCGGGCTTGACATAAGAACAATTTTGTTTGATCCCATCTTATAAAATTTGCGTTGGTTTTCTTTGATAATACACATATTTATAATAAATCATGGGAATACCACACTAAACATGTGGAAAAGTTATATAAATTATTGAGAACAATCATTTTTATGTAAAAATATCCAAATGTGCTTTTGGGAAATAAGAATTCAAGTATTTGGTTCATATTGTTTTAAAGGAAGGAGTGCAGTTGGAGCCTCAAATGATGCAAGCTATTAAAAAATGACCTATTTCTAAGAAAATCAAGGTTCTTAGAATATTTTTTAGACTTACATGATATTATTGATAATTTGTTAAGAATTATGCATGCATTTCAAGTCCACTCACATATCTCTTGAATAAAATATCATTTATATGGAATGGTGAGGCTACTTTGGCATTCTCTCTTTTAGTGGATGCCATGTCTTCTACACCAACATCGGTTGCACCTACTTTTGGTAAAACATTCATAGTAGAGTATGAGGCACTAGGACAAGGAATTTACGTAACATTAACACAATAAGGGATATCATTGGCGTTTAAAAGCAAGGAATTCAAAGAAAATATTTGGTGAAATCTACGTATGAAAATTAAATGGAAGCAATATTACGTGCAATAAAAAATGGGGATAGTATATCATTGGGAGGTACTTTAAAGTCAAGATATACCATGATAGCATAAAGTATTTTTTGAAGCTATGATTTTCATTAGAAGATTAACAAAAATGAGGAGAAAAAATGCAAAGATTTAATTTTGAGATAATCTGCAAAAAGGGTAAGGAAAATTTAGTACATGATGCTCTTTCCAAAATAGAAGAGGCCTAAAATTTATATCCAATTACATTTTCTATTCCAAGGTGGCTAGAAGAATCTTGCCATAATGGAAAAATGACAATAGTACTAAACAAAAAATAAAATTTATAAAGGATGGGATGAACTCTATGGAGCATTGGGAGTGAAAGAGAGATATACTTTGGTGCAAATGTAGAATATTTTTATGCACGCAAGCATATTTTTATAAACAAATATTAAGGGAGTCCCATGTCTCTCTGATGGTAGGACGCAAGGTTCCTTAACACATCTCAAAGGATCAAAAAATATATTTTTTGAAGGAATGAAGAAATATATTCAAAATTTTGTAAGAGAAGGTCAGGTTTGCATAATAAATAAAAGAGAGATAGTAAAATCTCTAGGGTTACTTCAACCATTCCACATACATATTCAAAGACTAGAAGATATATCAATAGACTTTATTACAGGGTTACTGAAATATAAAGGTAAGTATTACATTTTTGTGGTCATTTATATAGACAAATTTTGTAGATTTTTTTTGTAGAGCTCAAAGTACATAAACAACAAGCCAAGTGGTAGAAGTTTCCGTGAAAGAAATTCATAGTCTTCATGGTTTTCCTAAAGTAATAGTAACAAGAAAATTTTGGAAATAATTATTTAATATGAGTGGAGAAACACTAGTTGCCATGAGTTCTACATATCAAACACAATCAAATGGTCAAACAAAAATAGTTAACAAATGTTTTTAAGGTTATCTACAATGTTACTCTTTAGAAAATAAATCTTAATGGATGAAGTGGGTTCGTCAAGGAATAATGGTAATATGATACTACCTATCACACATCTACTAAAATTTCCCCATTTAAGGCCCTTTATGGATATCCAACTCTTAGTATCTCATACTTTTTGCAAGATAAGTCCAAAGTATAGGAAACAGAGTCACATATGGAAAATACTAAAGAAACTTTGAAAATTATTATGGAAAACCTTCAAATGACATGAAACATGATAAAACAACAAGGGGGACAACATTGAAGTGAAAGATAATTTGAGGAGGGTAATTGGGTATTTTTTAGATTATAGCATTATAAGCAATCTTCATTCAAGAAAAAGAAGAATAAAGAATTATCTCAAAAATGTTATGGCCCTAAATAATTATTCATATGATTGCACAAGTGGTATAGAAGTTATATTTTCCTTCTTCTTGCATTCATAAGGTTTTTCATGTATCTTTCCTAAAAAAGGTTTTGGGAAAAAATATGTCAATGTAAATAGAACTTCCAAAATTAGATAAAGAATGAAAGTTGATTCTTGAACCACGAAAAGTTATAGATAAATATTCTATATCTCTTTGACATATAACCATTATGAAGTACCTAATCAAGTGGAAGAATATTCCTCTAGAAGAAGGTACATGGTAAAATGATCAATTCATGATGAAATACCCACGGCTAAAGGGTTCGTTTGAAGTTTTGACAAAGGTTTTGTTATATGTTTTATATAATGCGTGGACGAATAGTTTTATTGTTTGTTAAGGTCCCACTCAGTGATCAAATTTTAAGGGCAGGTCCGAATTTAAATTAGAAGGGCATATATCTATGTCGCCCTTCCATAATGAAAAGATTAAAAAAAAAAACTTTTCAATTGACCACAATAAATTATTTTTACATTTCATTTTCAGAAAGACAAAACCATCAATCTTTATATTAATAAAAGACTGTTAAATATGAAACAATGAATAAGGCTCCATATTTCATTGCTTAAATATCTCATTGGCAATTTCAACATAAGTCTTGAAGACACTATTATAAGAATTTGGATACATACCACCGGGATATAGGAGATTCTTATGTGTCAAATTGTGTAATGCAATTTTGACTTTTTCTCACAAGGAGCAGCAACATGGAGGTCTGGATTTTTCTTATAGAAAATTATTATTATTATTTGAAACGTTGTTTATAGATATGAATACAACAATGAAATTATGAGCATGGTGGACAATTAGTCAAGCTCATGATGCCAAACCATGATGATGTAAGTTTGGAATTTAACATTTTTAAATCTTAAAGACAAATAATCAAAATCACTGACAACTTAGTATGCCATAATTAATAATCATTCCCTGTTCACTTTTGTTAATAGGTTTATGTCACACGATGATCTCTCTTCTCTGGAATTTACTTGTATTGAAGATCACTATTCTAGGAATAAGGAGTTATTTTCTCCAAAAATAACCCTAGCCAAACATTGACAATGAATCAAGGATATCTTTCTATGCTTCATAAGTACATATGTTCTACTTCTAAATCATGTCTTGGAAGTGGTTGTTTTGCCGGAAATTATTCACCAATTGGTTTCATACCAAAGTCTTTTTCTCATTTTCAGCATCCAATACATGAAAAAGATAATGGTTTAAAACAACATAAATATTTGAAATTTTGCAAGAATTGTCTGGCACATTTTGAATATGAATTTTGAAGTCAAGTGCATGATGCTGTATAGGATCAAGTGTCATTTTGAATACCAAATGTTTCACAAGAAACTTCTCAACATGCTACCCTGCAGTAAGGATTAAATGACAATATTGCATCAGCTATTTCCATAATAAAAGTGCACCTCGGCCATAAGACTAAACAACTACAAATGTTGTAGATATAACAAGACCACACAATAAAATGTATTCCACAAGGCCAATACTGTATGAAAAATGAAAAGGATTTTGCAACCAAAAATACCTTAGGAAACTAATTCAATTAGATACACCAAACCATCAGCAAAAAGGAAAACCAGCCTACTAAAAAGGCAAGCGTTTACCTCCTTTGACAAAATTTTGAGTTGCGAAACAAGGGCCTTTATTGTCTTGTCAATGCCCCTAGTAATTTGAACGGGGTTTGCACCTACTGCAACAACCTAAACAAAAAGGTTTCATTTCAAATTATTTTCCACAAATTTAAGATACAACCATTGTCAGTTTTTTATTTCCTAACAAGCTCATAAATTTTGACAAAAGAACCAAATTTTTTTAATACCTGATAGCAATTTTTTCACTCAAAAACTATCTTAGACTCAATAAGCCCAACCCAAAACTAAAAACCAAACACCATAAGACCCTACAAAAATGAATAGATGATCTTAATCCAGTACTATCGACAAAAAGTTACCTTTACACCCTCACTTATTAAACCCTGTGCTGTTGAATTTTAACTTCAACTGCTGCAGTAGAAGGACGGATGCAACAACAACATTTTTTTTTGGAGGTTGCTTGCATGCCATCCAGAAATTTAATTCAGCATTTAAAATTCCTGCAAGTTTTTTTTGTAGATGGCCGCAGCCATATTTCTGTACAGGATTGTATTTAAACACAACAACCAGCATTAACGCAATTCACCAACCATAAATTAAACAAACATAAATTTACCCCCCAGTTTTGTAAATTCAAAAGGAGGACACGTGGAGCATTAATATTGGATCGCATGAAATTGAAGGGAATCTGAAAACCTGAAAACCGGACCTGAATTTTTTATAAGGCACATTGGATTGAGAATTCGCATTACAAATTAGGCAGACGTCAGCATACCATTTTGGAACGTGAATTTGGTTTGAAATTCAATCTATTCAGACTTTTGAAGTCCGACGGAAAGGGTTCTTTAATGTTTTGATAATTTAATTTTATGTATGCTTTAATATATACATATGTTTTAAACATATGTTATATATATATCATATGCGAAATGAAATGTGGGCCATAGAATTTAGTTTTAATTTTATTTTTTTTAAAAGAGGGTTTATTATAATATGTTTTATATGTTACAACATATAAAAATAAAAAGGACAAAAAAGCTTGGTAGTTTTTTTTATAGACAGTACGTAAATTTTTTATTACACAACAATGTGTAAAAAGTGAAAGACTGAGTGTAACTTTTTAAGTGTGTATGCACAGCAGTGCGAAACTGAAAAACACAACAGAGTGTTTTAGAGACAGAGTATTTTTATTTTGAACAGACAGTGAGTTGGTTTTATGCACTGTGTTTTGTAGCAGTCATAATTTTGTAATCCCTCTCAGTGAGAAAGAAGTGTAATAGTTTTTTTTTGAGTTATTGAAGGGAATAGAAGTTTGTTTTCAAAGTATTGAGACTCTGTCTCCTATCAAAGAAATTTTTATTTTCTCTGTGTTAGAGGAAGGGAGATTTATTCTTCATTCATTGTTCTAGAATTTTTAAATATTCCAACATGTGCAAGAACAATAGATGTTGTGGTTCCATCCCCAGCTAAATCATTTGTCTTTGGCGCAGCTTGCCTTACCAACTTGGCCCCAATATTTTCAACTGGGTCCTCTAATTCAACCAATAAAAAGGCCAAAACCATAGCATTGAGATACATTTCATTACATTGTCAATAACAATAAAATTTGACTCAGCCATAACCCTTTCCTTTTATTGCTGTGAAAATATTTATGCATTACTCTAATGTGGCTAGTCCATAGGCCAAGTAGACCACTGGGTAACAAATATGTTTCCTTTCACCTTTGAGTTTTCAAATTATGCCTACCAAATCTAAGACATTTAAGAGGGGGAACTAATACAATGTTAAAACGAAAACCAGAGCACACATATACAAATTACCTCCTTAGCTACTATCACACCATCATTAACTATTTTCGGAGAACCATTCTTGCTCTCCAAGACAACATTTTTCCCTTCGCCCCAAGGGTGACTCCAACAAGATCAGCAAGTTTGTTCACACCGCCTGCAAGACAAATTGACAATGCTTTCAGTAAGTGTGCAATTGAATGTTAGACCATATGCCAAAACAACCCTCCATGAAAGATTAAAATAACACATTAAAATCGAATATAAGTGGACAAGGAAAGATCCATCGCAGTGAAGTTTCACGTGCAGGTGACCTTCCTTTAAACATAATTTTTTCTCTGGCCTACAATTTTTTTGTCACTGAGTCATCCTTGTTGAAGTACAACTCCTTTTCCATAGCTCTTGTATTAACTACCTTCTCTCTATCATGTAATCTTAGAGTCCCTCTTCTGCTTGAGCGATTAAAGGAAATGGGTGAAAAAACTGAAAGAGAAGACAATTGTCTGCCATAATTATCAAACATTGCACCCAAATTCTTCCCCTTTCCATTGTTACCCAATGAGGTAGATGTGGCAATTGTTGTCATACTGCCCAAAGCAGAGGCCATCTTCTCTTATGCTGAATATAGAATTAGAAGATCTTCATATTAGTATGAACCTTAAAAAACATGACTCCCATTGCTAAAAACCACTTTTAAGTTGTAACAGGCAAACTAAACAACTATTGCAACTTTTGGCAACTTCTGGAGCATTAAGAGAGAAACAACCAAAGAGAAATACAACCCCAATCCTCATTTTAATGAGACCGGACTATATATTTGCATTAAGGTAATAGAAATAAATCACGACTATATTAAGGCTGGCACAAAACAATCTTTAACCAGTGTCTCTCGCGGCCTTCAGGTTGCCATGCTAGAGGTTGCATATTTTTAATTTAAATTCTTGATGTCTCGTGCCCATCTATGAATGCATCCAATGGGATATCTACATCAAATTCTCCTTTGTATCCCCAAAAACAAATTCCCTACTACAAGAGCACCAGTATTGATGGATCACCCCACACCATCCCACCCACTAGAAACGGTGAAAAAGGAAACCCGAGAAAACTTCTGAAATATCTCAAGATGACTATATGGGTGGTTCTTATGAATCAACCAACCATTCAGAACATGCTCATCAATCCAAACCATGATTATTATGTGACGATATTCAAGCAGGCATTGAATAGGATTTCTGAAGCTATGTTAGAGAAACCCTAAACTCTCACTAAAAATAGGTGAAATGTGGCACCACTCAGATATTGACATGTGCCAATTGGTACAAGTGGTAGACAATTGGCATGCTCAAACAACGAGGTGATGCAGGAATGACATGAGGGAGAAAATATTAGAAAAAACCCAAATCTGGAGAACTAAAGCTCATCGCCAACCTAAGATTGACAACTTTACATGATGTAACCTATGAAATTGTAAATGGAGAAATCATAGTAACAATAAAGTAACCTATGTAAAAATAAATTCAGATTCATCCTAGGAGTGGTAATGGGAGAAATCATAGTGAACAACAAGAAACATGCAGAGTTGCTTACAATAAAATAGATGAAAAAACACATACAAAAAAAATAGATAATAATCATGAACAAGCTTAATATTGAATTATGAACTATAAAGGAGCTTACAAAATGTGACATTACAAACCTGGTCAAGCACACAAGAAAAATATCCTGGACATGACCCTGGTTGATAAGTTGTATTGCTCATGATGTAAGAGGATTTGTACCTGCACTGCCAAGTCAATCAAAATCCATCATTATCTATACAATAAATACAAGTAATTGATGTAGTATTTTTTACTCTAAGATGCATTCTTATGATAATGTTATAACATATGTTGAAAATTTCAAAACATACCTAAATAAGCTCCTCTTCGTTTCAAGAACAATTTATTGGAGTCGCATGAACTTGGAACAAGCCTCCCACGATCTGAAAGAGTAGCAACTAAGTCAACAGTGACTTTTTTGTTGCTACGCCAGATCGAGGGAGGTTTGCTCCAAGATTAAATCGCTCCAATAAATTATTCTCTACTAAACAAGGCCAACCACATGAAGGTGGAAGCTCTTATGGCCCCTCCCCCCCCCCCTCACATCACTCTCAATTCCCCAATACCCAATCTATATTTCATTTTTTACTTTCATGAGCATAAAAAAAAATATTCAATAACTAATAAAAAAACAATTCAACAAAAAGTACACAAGGAAACATTTCAATTAATGCTTGACATAAAAATAGTATGATAAATGAGTTTTTTATATAACGCAAAAAGCGTTCCAAGTATGGTAACATTTGTCTTATAATAATACAATATTTTACATTATCAAATTTTCTTTTTCTTCTTCCTATTTCTAAAGCTCCTAATTACATCATCAATATCATCGTGCTCTGCTCCTATTTCGTGCCTTTCGACCCGCACTGCTGACCTACTTACGTAGTCACGATGTCTGGTCTCATCCAGTGATGGGGAATCGCCTACAAAAACAGATAATATTAAATTTTAATTGTCAGTTTCTAAATATCATTGAACTAGTTCGGTAATATTAATAAAAAAAATTGCAATGAGATTATTTAGTTGGTGCACCAGTTGTCGTCACTGACTTAGTTGCGTAGTCACGATGTCTGGTCTCATCCAGTAACGGGGCATCGCTTACAAAAACAGATAATATTAAATTTTAATTCTCAATTTTTAAATATCATTGAACTAGTTCGGTAATATTAATAAAAAAAATTGCAATGAGATTATTTACCTGGTGCACCAGTTGTCGCCATTGGGACTGTTGCCCTGTCTTCCTCTCTGGTGGTAAGATCCTCAAGGGAAACATTCTCTGTCATTTAAACAAAAAATTTTATAAGGACAACCATCAAGGTATAATTAGAAAACATTATAAGTGGAAATTAATTACCGTCACGGCCCTCACTGATAGTAGCATTTTCGGCTTGGTCCCCACTACAATGATTAGGTTGCACGTGAGGATCATCTACATCTGGCTCTAAAACTGGGTTATTTGCCTCGTCGGTAGTGCTTCTCCCCTGATTTAAACAAAGTTGTTAGACATTAAATTTATGGACGAAAACAAACATATTGAAAGGTTAATGTTTTACCTTATCAAGCATTCTGGATCTTGGGACCTACCCCAAGATTCTGCGACGTTCAACTATGGCTTGATAGCCGAAATGGAAAGCGATATTTTTATCTTCCTCTATAGTTTCTGTTCCGAAGTCATCACCCTAAATTACATATGATTGTGTATTTTTAATCATATTTGATAGGATTACAAAAAATTTGGAAGGCGATACAATTAATTATAAGATGTTTAGCTACTTAATTACAATTCTTGCGGCTAATTTCAAGTAGTCGCCCTGGCCTAGCTTGTGATGGCCCTTTTTTCCAATCCTAGCTTTGGTTGCCTTTGAGGTGTCAAGAAACCTAGCATCAAAATATTGAAATCAGATATGACGTAGCACACTTTTATTTTAGACATAGAGAAAATTAAAGCTATTGAATTAAAGTTGTAATTTACCTTGCGGGTCCAATTGGCATTTTTCCTTCTTTCTTTGCCCTTTTCTCTTTTCCGTCATGGATGAGTGCTCTCCACTCATTCTCTGGAACTATGAGAGGACGCTCGTATATAGGGTTAAATTTCAATTGTGTCCTATAGGTGTCCCTGGTATATTTCAAATATTTGCCGGCTACCCGAGCCACCGCTGTTCTGTCAAATGTGCCGACCCCAAAAAGGGCTTCTAGATAATCTAGAAGTTCTTTTTCAGGTTGGAATTCTGGGAATTCCACCCTGTGCGTACGGTTGGGCCAAAAATTACCAATGCATGGCTCTCCAAAAACCTGTAGAACTCATTGTTTCCTACACATAAAAAAAATATTATCATTAATTTAAAAATAAAAATCATGATAAATATGTTTTAGATAGAGTACATGAAATAGTTAAAATATTAAAATTTACTTGGGAGTTGTACGTGCTTTATAGGGACACCTTCGTCATTCACCAACAATGTGCCATTAATGGTCCATGTGGAGTTGACACGTGTAGCTCTAGGAAACGCAATAATGTAGTTGGCCATATCAGCCTCATCATTGCCAACACGTTCAGCAGTTGGCTGGGTGTCTGCTTGGGCAAGGTGTGTTTCTTGGTTGGAACCTAAAGGAGTAGAAGTTGTACGAGAGGGTTGCTGGGCAATCTCTTGCCCTTGTGTCCCACTACCACCAACACCAGGTTCAGCAAGTGCCAGAAAAAGCTACATACAAAAGAACTTTTTGTTAGTTTATTCAATGTAAAAATTAAAAATCAAACTATCACAATTCATCTCATGCAGAACAAAAAAAATATCCTTTTGAATTTTTATTATTACCTGATATGTTTCTAGCTGGCTCATAAGTTATTTTATCCTCTCTTCTGTTTTAGGTGTTTGAGGCGCGTTTATCAAAGTATTAAATTCTGACCTTGCATCTCGTGCCTTTTTTCGCAACAAGAACACTGGAGATAGGGATGAAGAAAGCTCTTCCTCAAAGAGGGAATCATCAGGCGTACCATGGCTAGGTGTCTGCATATTTGAAGAAAATTAATATTATTTCAATTATGTAAATAACTAAAATACTTGAAGATAGAGCAATGCTGGCACTTTACATGTTCTTCTGCTGGCCTCTTTCCGCGATCATCCCGTCTCGGGGTTGTTCCTGTACTGCCCTGATCGGTCTGCCACATTGCAATAAAATTATAAATGTAAGAACTTGAAAAAAATATCTAACTTGAAAACACAAAATGAAAACTGAAATTATTTCTAATAAGACACCAGAAGATAGAGTTAGAGTTTCAAATATGCCTTGCATTGCATTCAGTCTTGGAAACATGTCATTGCACATTGAGGCACCCAAACAAGAGACGAGTTGACAATGAAGACCTTATTGAATATATTTCTGGAGCAACTTCTAGTAAACTTGTTGTGAAGACCTTGAGGACATTTTTGGAGCAACATTGTTGAAGCTAATGGTATAGAATTGTTGGAGACGATCTTGAAGGGCCTTGAAGTGAAGCTTTTGGAGCAACTATTGAAAAATCCTTGAGCATTTAAGTAAGGCACTTTCTATCTTTATCACCTTTTTCCTTTCAATATCCTTTAAATGAGTTTTGATATTTAATGTTTGGGAAATCACGTTATAATTCCTTGATTATATGTGTTTGGGGACTTTCACTTCCAATGTACACCCAAAAATACCCTGGCAATTTATCTTCGGGATGGCCTTTGACGCTATTGGTAATACTCTTGATTGATAGTAGTAAACATAGAAGTTAGGGAGCTTGACTTGGTTTTGTTGGGCCATTAGATCCCTAACATCTACTAGGGAGAACCCCCTTGTCTTGGAGAGGCTTCTTAGAAGTGAAAAGAGGTTGGTGAGGTGAAAATGGGGCTATTGAATTACACATGGTATCACACTTTAGCTTTAGGACTTTATCTTGAAAAGTGCGAGATTTTTCTATATCAATTCTCAAATTTTTTACAACACTATTGTTAATAACTAATAATAAGTGATGTTGAGGGGTTTTTGGGTATAAGAAATAATACCATTTAAAAACTAGGGTTCTCAGTCCTTGACATTCCTTCACGTGGGCCTAGGGGCACACTAGAATAATTTCACACTAAACCATACAAACTTAAAAGTAACTTAACATATCCATAAAGTAATAATAATCGTATTTCCTAATTTCCTATTGTACGATATGATGCAAATTATTCAAAAATGAAGCAATGAAGACATGCAATGTCTGAATTTCAAGATTGATGAACCAATACAAAAAGTTAGAAAATACAACTTTGATTCAATACTCTGTGTCCTAACTCTAGGAAGGAATCTAGTTTGTAGTACAAAACATGCATCGTGTATTATCGATTCTTAATTGACAACAACTAAAGGTCATTTACCTCATCAATTCCTTCCCATTTTGTGTTTTTATGTTATATTCCTTATAAAAGTGTCAAATTTCTCTCAAATTAAGCAACTATGATCCTAAATAAAAAATAGTTGAGATATGATTGAGAAATGGTCATTTATTTCTTGAAAAGATCTTCACAATTTCTTTGGATTTGTTTTTCATCTCAAGAAAGCAGAAATGACCTAGAAGTATCGTGATGTAATATAAGAAACAACACGGTGCAATGGTCATTTTCAAAGCCAAATGATGTCCATTGAGGACATGGCCTTTATTTGGTTCCTGTTTCATAGGAGTTTCAGGTAGAAATGGAAATTTGTTGTACCATTTCTAGTAGTAAAAAGGGAAAACCTTCCTTTTCCATGGGAAATAATTTACTTTTCCTTTTTCAAGATAATCTAAATCACAAAAAGCATGAACTATATTGCACACATTCTTGGATAATGTGAAGGTGGAAAAGGAATACCCTACACAAGTGATGCACACATGTACATTTGAACACTAATAGATTTTTGTAGTTGAAATGCAATGCTTATTTTCATTTAAACGTAGGGTTTTTAAAGCAGGGAGAAATAATGGCTGCCAATTTAATAAGCGTTTATTTGGGAAAAATTTAAATCTTGTATTGGGTGATGAAGATAATAGAGGGTATTGAATCTTGATTCTTTACATTGTGTTTAACTTGAATAACTCAAATGATTATAAATATCAGTGGATGAGTTCTTTTTTCAAGTATGTCACTCAAAACTCTTATGTCAAAGCATTGTATGATGGCTAGCATTTTCTTGTTTCCCTTTATTCAGTTCAATGTAAAAAGTATATTAATATATTGGAGCATGAATGATAACTAAATTTTTTTTCTCTGCAGTATATCTAGTCCCAAGATTATGAAATTTTTTCTCAAGTGGAGCTATTGGTTATTGATGAAGCAGCTGCAATTCCATTGCCTGTTGTAAAGGCTCTACTCGGGCCATATTTAGTGTTTCTGTGCTCTACTGTAAATGGGTAGTAATTATAAATGAGCCAACCACAATCATAGATTTTGTAACCATTCGGTTTCCATGGATAGTGATGATGATATTAACCCCATATATCAGTGACCTATATCTATATGAGAATGATCTCAACATTGACCTTGATATGGTTGTATGGATGTGACCTTTGGTATGTCATCATAAAATCCCCAAATATCAGAAAATCCCCAAATCTGGAGAACTAAAACTCATCACTTTCGACCTAGAGTACTGCCCTTGTGATAAATTTGATGACTCTCGATCTCCAATTCTCTACCACTTTGCACTTCACCTTCAATATAGATCGGACCAAGGGAAATTTGTTACTGGGTGTTTAGATGGATGAGTTTTTCGAACTAAAATCCATAGCTTAAACTTCATGAAACTGGTGGAGTCAAATTCATGCAAGCACAAACACATGTTACACATCCTCTTTGAAACTCATGCGAAAGAACATTGGAAGACATCTAGAGAACCCTACGACCTAACACAATCGATGGAATTATTAAAAAAAAACCCCGAATAGTTCAACCCCTACTAGGAGGAAGAACTGCTGATAGAGCACAACTTTGCAAGAAGGCTGAGGGCGAATTCTGTTAATAAAGTTGAGAGGCGGCAGCCACGAGGGCGAATGTTGTTGCCAAGAGCTCGGGGTGAATGCGAGGAAAATGTTCGTGCAGGCTCGGGGTGAATGCGAGGGCGGGTGTTGCGGGGCGGGGGCGAGTCGGGGAGGATGTTGTTCTACAAGAGCTGAGGGCGAATGATAAGGGCGAATACTGTTCTGCAAGAGCTAAGGGCGAATGCTGAGGGAAAATGCTATTCTGCAAGAGCTGAGGGCGAATGCTGTTCTGTAAGAGCGGAGGGCGAATGCGCGCGTGATATGAGAAGTTAATGTAGTTTTTAATAAAATAATTTTTATGTAGCGCACATATAAGTTTTGTATTTTTATGTAGCACGCATATAAGTTTCGTTATACCGACGGCGGACAAAGCGTCGCTATTGCGACGGATGCCTCCAAACGTCACAATTGCGACACTTAGACATTGTGTCGCACTTGCGATGTTTGGAGGCAGCCGTCGCAATAGCGACGCTTTGGGGCATAGTGTCTTAATTGCGACGTCTTCCTCCAAACGTCGTAATTGCGACACTTTGTCTAAGTGTCGGTATTGCGACACTTTTCTCTAAACATCGATATAGCGACGATTTCAGGTAGAATTGAAAAAATTTGGGGAAATTTTGGTCAAAAGCGTCAGAACCAAGTGTCGGAATTTCCCCCAAATGTACTAGTGTTTCTATCACTATTTGAGGGTTTTTCACCAACATGATCTCCATAGGCTAATGAAAAGGGTCAATTCGATTCGGTGGACCACATTTTTAACACCCTGGGAATACTAGGACAATCCATAAGAAGGTGGTCAACCTTACATAACTTTCAAGGGAATTTGACTTTTTGGGATTGATTGGAAGGCATTTCAACATCAGTTGCATTGATAATAATGGCTTCTTGGTTTCCCCCTTTATTTTATTTTTCTTCTTCTTCATCCTCTTCACATAAGTATATTCACACCCAAGGAGTAAGTTAAAATCCAAGGGGATTTGGACAACCATTGTGTCTGTATAGATAATATTTCCTCCCAAAGTAATAGGTAACTTAGGAAGGATCCCTAATGGTTGAATGGTTCCTCTTTTAAACACTAACATATTCTTGGTAATAGGTACAAGCTCTAGAGAACCGAAAGCTTTCCAAGTGGTTGAATACATAATACTAATATATGTGCCTTCATATATTATTGTGTTGGGTACAACTACATTATAGGCATGCAGTGTGATCTTAAAGAGCATGTAAGAGGGAAGACAACATCCTGTCAGTCGACTCCAATCGAAGGAAGTGACTAGACTACTTGGAGGGGGTGTCATGGAAATAAGAGAACTTCCCCCTTGTGTTATAGGAATAGGAGTATCACCCTCCTATACCATGGGAACAGGAGGATTTCTGTCCAATTCATGGGAATCTGAAGAAACAAAAAGAACTTGAGTGGTATGAGGTGCACTCTCTACATGAAACACTTGATCGACTGAAGTTGGAATCAAGTCAACCGTTTTCTCAACCAATGGTTATTCCAGAATGTAATCATGATATTCTCTTTCAAAGAGAGTGGGATTTACTAGATATAACTTCTAATCGATCACTTTATCAACTAGAAGAGGATCAGGGAAAAGCTTCTGGTAACCTTCCGAAAGATAGGGCTGAGAAGCTGTAAGGTTATCCAACACTTTCGAGGCTTCATCCATGTAAGGAAAAAGGTGAATGGGATGATTCCCTCCACATGAAATTTTACTTTCCCTTTTTTCCCATGGGCCTTATTATCACTAGTTGATGGTTTTTCACCAACATGATCTCCAAAGGCTGATGAAAAGGGTCAATTCGAGTCAGCAGACCACTTTTTTAACACCCTGGGAATACTAGGACAATCCCTAAGAAGGTGGTCAACCTTACATAACTTTCAAGGGAATTTTAATTTTTTGGATTGATTGGAAGGCTTTTCAAAATTAGTTGCATTGATAACAATGGTTTCTTGGTTTCCCCCTTCATTTTATTTTTCTTATTCTTCGTCTTGTTCTTCTTCTTCTTAGTTTCCTGATTACTAGAATCTAGACTTTCACCAGGCGAAGATGAAGAACGAGGTGAATAAACAGGTGAAGAAGGCGAGGGGTCAACTTTAGGATCAACATGAAGTTGACACTGTTCAGGTGAAGGTGAACTTGGTTGAGAAGCGACTTAGACATTTGGAACCATGTGGGTTGAAAATAACCAAAATAGAGAACCAAATGTTAATCTTGGGAGGGACAACGTTTCCATATAGGGAGCACCAACATTTCCAAAAGAAGGAAAATGACTAGGATTCCCATCCGAGGGGATTCCCTAATTGGTAAATGTTATCACTCTCCCCAACTTCCCAAGGACGAAAATATGATTGAAGAATGGTCACCACACACCAAACTTTAGGTCAGGTAGCTAGCCCTACTAGGACAATAGAGGGTTCTCTCATTTTCACTTTTGTTGTCAAAGAAATGATTGAGTATCTAAAGATCTTAGGCTCAGTCTGTAAGCTCAATAAATAGGTTTTGTTTGATGTTTTTAGTTTTGGATAGAAAAGTCAGTGAGTATATTGCATATAAGGTTTTTAGGTTTGAAATTCAAGATGAATTTGTAGAGAATATGTGAGGCAATATAGGTATTTTAAAATAATTTTAATAAGTCATTGAGAATATGATAAAATGGAAGAGATTTTGAATGAGAAATGAGGACAATTCATTCAGTGTAGAAGCAAATAAGCATAGCACTATAAACCTTGTCTAAAACAAAGCATGCATAAACATTATTTCTGCTCATAAAGTTACAAGATAAACATATATGAAGAGGAATAAATGGTATTAAGCATGAAATGATAAACATACATAAGAATAATATATGCTCCAATTCATACCACAAGTATATCAACACAATTCCTGCAAATCTGTCTCTAATTTCATTCCAAATTTATGATTACAAGAGCTCCACTGCAATACGAGACTATCCAACCCAACAAAAGACTAAAGAGAGTCTAATTATAGAAAATAGAGAATATTAAACCTCATAATTAAACCTGATATTGAAGCTCTTCTTGTCACTTTCCATTGTGTTTGTCACTGGAATGATGAAAACCCTAGGGTGTTAGTGAAATTAGTGAATGAATGGAAATATGGAAAAACATAGTGTAGGAAAGTGTGAGTTTAGTGGATGAAATGAAGGGTATTGAAGCTGAGAAAAATTCTAGAAAAATTTGAGTAGGTTGTGTTGTGTGTTAGATTCAAGTTGTAGGTGGAATGAGGGATAATGAGTGTGAGGAAGGTGTCAAAATTCTTAAAACACAAGAAATTCCCAATTTTGACTATGAGAATAGCTAGTGTAGCGGTAGGGTAAGTTGATAAGATGAAATGAGATTCATAGAGCTAAGAAAAAATTCTAAGAAAATTTCAGTGCATATGGTTTCATTGTATCTCCTTAGTGGAAGTGGAATGAGGAAAAATGAATAAGTTTAGGGTGGAAAAATTCTTAAAACACATGAGATTCTCAATTTTGGCTGTGAGAATAGCTAGTGTAAAAGTATTTTAAGTTAAGAAGGTGAAATAAGGGCCATGTAGCTAATAAAAATTAAGTGAAAAGGATGGCATCTTAGCTTCACAATGAAAGTGGAATAAGGGAAAATGGATTAGTGTATGGTAGCAAAGTCTAGCAAATATAGTAAATTCCCAAGGTTTTCAGTATGGAAAATCTAGAATTAGGGTTTGTTTTTATATGACATGTTAGGGGTAGTGGTGTAGATGATAGGAGTCTGGGGATAATGCATATGGGATATATGAGTTAGGGTTTAGATGATGGGGTTAGGGTTTTAGGTCAATGGGGTAGGTTAGGGTTTGTTAAAATAATTTTTTTTATATGTATGGAGGGTGACAATATGGAGAAAACATAAGTGAGCATGAAATGTTTTCAAACCTTCAAAATTAAACCAAAAACCAGTATGAGAATGGATACTTACCTTGTATGGAGGTTACACAAAGTAAAGGAGCTGATATTTGAGTTTATTTGAAGGTTTCTGAAGCCAAAACCAAAAATTGCTTCTCCTACATAATCGAAACATGCAACTACAGGAGTGTAAAAACGTGGTTCCAAAAGCGTAACAACAAAGGTTAAAAAACGTAACAACACTGCTGCGAAGTGCTTGAAAAATGCTCCTAAAGCGTAACAGGGATTGTGTAATGCTTCAAAAAGTGTAACAATTCAGCCCAAAAATGTAACACCTTGGTCCAAAAGCGTAACACGAGGGTTCAAAAGCATAACAACACTTATTTAAAGGATGGCAAAAGGAATTTTAATGGGATTTGAGCCTTAGATTTTGAAGTTTAGACCACCATGGGGGGAAAGTAAATTATATAGATTCTCTCACACACATCAAAAGGTAACAATGAGTGAAATGGGTTTGTTTTTTTCCTTTTTATAACTTGAAGATGACAATTTACCTTTTGACACTTTGAAAATGACTTTTTTGAACTTTTTTTTGCATTTGGAAATGAATTTTTTGCTCCTTAAAGTGAGATGAGAGGAGAGAATGAACCTCTTTTCACTCTTTGACATTTGGAATGACTTTATGGAGAATTTAATGAGAGAATGAGACAAAACTTCTCCTTTTAAATGAGATAGTAAGACTGCTCCCTTTGAAGCTTTGAAAATTTTCACATTTGGATATGACCTTTTCAAAATAAGATAAGTAGTCTTTGAAAACTAGAAATGAATCCTTTGTCTTTGCTTGGGATAGTACACTATAATTGACCTATTTTGAAGCTTTGATAGTTAAAATGAATTTTTGGTCCTTTAATGAGACAAAAGGATAAAATATTTTCTTTTCATGAGATAGTGAGACATAATGGAGTTGCTTTGAACCTTTTTTAAAACGTGAGCCATATGAAACAAGAGAGGTGGTATTTATTTCATTTCATAAACATGATAGCTCCTTCCTTAGGGTTTTATGAGTGGAGTGGAGGGTTTTTGCCTTGCTTTAAGTGAAAATTTGAAATTTTTTCAAAGGCAAAGATGAACCTAGACAATGATGTATATGAGGTGGAGTGACATAACCTTACAAATCTTCAGTGATGTTAGTGGAGATTGTGACCTTGAAACTAATTATGATGGAGATGACCTTGATAATGATGGCAACGATGAATGATATGAAGAGTAGCATACTTGACCTAGACCTCTTTAGTGGCAAAAAATATTTTCTAAGAACTCGTTTGAAAAAAAAATAAAAAAATTGACCTACGACTTTATGGAAAACAACTGAAAGAGCTATTTTTTATCAGTGATATACCTGAGCTAACATTGGCTCCAATTGGGGATGGAAGCTTCTTTAGGAGGTGTCAAGAACACCGTAGATCATGTAGCCTTACCATTGGGCAATGGAGTCAAAATGGACTTTGAAAAAAATTGACAAACTAGAAATAATGAATTAATTCTGGAAATGAATTTGACTAGAAAAAAATGAATTAACTCTGACCTGACAACTGACTAAAATTTTTTGAAAAAAAAAATACACATGAGCTGAATTTAGAAGTATCATGGCCTTATCCTCAGGCTTAAAACTTTTGCAACAACTTCCTTATTCCTTGGACATCAAATTAAAATGTAATGTACAATGAAAATGAATTTCATCTTCAATGATCAAGTAAGATAGTGTTTTAGGAACCTACCATTAATTGGTCCTCCCAACACTTCTTGCCCTCAAGATCCTCTAGTAGAAATGTTTTATTACCTATGAATGCAGGGATAATGTAAGGTCCTTTCCATATATTGGCAAACGTTCTGTGCTTACTCTTGTCTTCATTCTGGGCATCCTAGCAATGAACAACATCTCCAAGCTTGAAATCATCAGCTTTGGTATTCCTATCATAAATATTTTTTATTTTCTCATGAAGCTTTAAATTATGACTGAATACTTCGTCTCTTGACTGTTGTAGATGGATCATTTGGTTGATTCTTCGTTGAATGTCATTAGGTTCACTGTTGATCTCTTGTAGAGTTTTCATCACCAGTATAGCTACAGAAGTAGGGAACACCATGTCAACACCATACATGAGCTAGAAAGGTGACATGTTGATTGATCTATTCGTGCTAACTCTATCTACCCATATATCATTGGTGAGATTTTTGTGCCAATTCCTCTTGTTTTCTTGCAACATCTTCTTGATTATGTTCACCAAAGATTTATTTCACGATTCAGCAAGCCTGTTTCCTTGAGGATAGTATGATGTTGAATGACCAAGCATAATGTGACACTTGTCACAAAATTCAATCATTTTCTTGGACTTAAAGGAAAATACATTTTCAGTAATGATTTTGTTTCGACAACCAAAACAAGACATAACATTGTTCTAAAGAAACTAAATGATAACAATGTTAGTAGCTTGCCTCATGGGGATGGACTCAATCCATTTAGTGAAATAAATTATGGTAGTGAGTATCCATTTGTGTTGAGCTGATGATGGAGGATGGATATCTCTAATGAAGTCAAGTCCCCATTGTTGGAATGGTACTTTCATTTCAATTGGTTTTAAGGGAAAAGGCAAGAGCTTCCTCTTTCCCTGAAAGATTTGACATTCATGACAACTCATGAATTTTTTATATACATCAGAAAATAAACTTGACCTATAGAATCCTTCCCTTAAGATATTTTTAGCTGCAGTATTCCAATAAAGATGATCGCAAAATCACCTTTATGAAAATCTATCATCACTTTTTCAACTTCTCCTTCAACCAAAAAATTCAGAAACACTCCACCTGGATCTTTCCAATACAAGACACCATTAAGAAAGTAGTACTTAAGGGCTCTTAACTTCAAATATCTAGCCTTACTACTTGGAAATCCGGGAGGGCAGATTCAAGTGTTGCAAAACATGAACTATATCAGCATACCAAGGCGATAAAGAGACAATTTCAGATACCTCAGGTAATGCTTCAACCTCTTGTTCTTCAAATAATTCAGCAATAAAACCAATGTCCAAGGCATGAAGATTTGAATCCGCTATAATTTTTTGCAAGCCTTGTCCTTTGATCTTATTTTTGGGCTTGATCTCCAAGTCATATTCTAACATATCAGCGATCCATTTAACTCGCGGCCTTTGAAGATCACTCTGTGTAAGAACATCTTTGACGTTTGGAACATATGCAATGACATGAGAGTGGAGAATGTAGACCCGAAAGTCCTTCAATGCTTTGAGTAATGCCAAGGCCTATTTCTCAATGATGTTGTACTTCAAGGCTGCATCTCTTATGATTTTACTGAAGAAGGTGATGGGCTTCTCCGTATTCTAATTTTACTTTTGCATGAGGACAACAACAACAAGAGTATGCTCTGAGGTAAATGAAAAAATGATAAAATAAAGCGTATAATCCAGAATAATAAGAATAGGATCATGAAATAAATCCAATTTAACTTTATTTAATGATTTACTCACTTCTTCAGACCATTTTACTTCACTGTCTTTCTTTAGCATGTGAGTAATTTTCCTTAAGTGTTCAGCAAGATTGGGAACAAACCTTCTCAAAAAATTGATTTTTCCATTGAATGAATGAATGAATTTTTTCTCCAAGGATAGTCCAAGGTTTTAATTCCTTGAATCCTTGAAGGATCTATCCTAATTCAATATTTTGATATGATATGGCCCAAAAATTTACCTTCCTCCATAACGTAAAGACTCTTCTTTGGGTTCAACGATATGTTAAACTTTATACATCTATGAAAAACTATTTTCAAGTGTTGCAAGTGATGCTCATATATCTTGGAAAAAGCAGTGATATCATCAAGATAAATGACCAAAAAGACATCATTTTCACTAGCGAAAGAAATATACATCGCTCGCTGAAAAGTAGCCCCTACATTCTTCAATGCGAAAGGCATTTTGGCATACATGAAGGTACCCTAAGGTGTTGTGAAGGCTATCTTTTCTTGATCATCTAGATGGAATAAAATCTGATTATACCCAGAGTATCCATCCAACAATGAAAGTGTAGAATATCCAACTACCATTTTTCAGAATATGGTCCATCTTTGGTAGTGGGTAATTGTCCTTCAATGACACTTTTGTCAGATTTATGAAATCAATGCACAAGCGAATCTCTCATGCCTTCTTCCTCACTAGCACTAGATTAGACATCCAATTTGAAAGCGAAGAGGCACTATAATATCAGTAGTAAATAATCTATTTACCTCCTTCTGAATAGAGGGAAACAACTTAGGATTCATTCTTCTTAACTTATGGCAAAAAGATTTCTGATCTGGCTTCAAGGGAATGGTATGTTGAATTATGCTCTTATCATAGACTTTCAAATCAGAATATTCCAAAGAAAATACATCAGCAAATTGAGAAATAAGGGTTCGATATTTTCCTTTTATTTCTTCACTCAAATATTTTGAAATTTTTACCATCTTTGGCATTTCTGGAGTGCCAAGATTGAGATATTCCACTCCCACTTCTATCGGTAACATGGTCAGTTTGTGTGAAACATCATCTTGATAAAACTTCTCTTCCAAAGGTACCAAACCTCTTGGAATAAATTTATCTTTCAGCTGAAGCACTTGCATCTCTACTGCATGAATTTCTTGGTCATCTTCAGAGTACTAGTTATCCATTTGATAATTCACAAATTCCTCTTCTGTCTGCAAGAAGTTGTTGATCTGTGTATCATATTAAAATACCTACCAATATTGAACATTTTCTGGGAAAAAAAGGCGGTGTTTGACATTTATCTCATACTTTTTATTAGGATACAATGGAATTTTGAACATGCTAGCCGAAGTAGCAATATAATCAACAATAACATTGTTGTCCCTTGGGATCAATGATTGAGTGTACTTGGTGAATGTATTGAGAATTTATAGCACAAAATTTCGATAAGCTCACATATTTAGATGCTTGGCCCGGTATTCCCCTTTGAATTGCTTTATTAATAACTCAGAGTCGCCATATATATAAATCGTCTTGGCACCTAGCTGCTTGAGAATTTTTTAGACCGGCTATCAAAGCCTCATACTCATCTCCATTGTTTGAAAATTTGAAATCCAGCTTGTAGGAGGAAATTTGAACATTGGGAGGAATGTTTAATGACTGATTTACAAGGCTATGAATCCACACTCCAATTCCAACCGCTTCTTTTCCCAAAGTTCCATCAAAGTCCATAGTCCACAAACTACTTTCGTCATCTGGAAATTAAAAATCGGATGGCTGAACTTTGATTGACGTTTGAGAGAGTTATATTGTACCAAAAACTTCTATTTCTTTCAATGTTTCATCAATTTTTTGAGATGATGCACTCTGCTCCACACCACTTGGCACTTTTTCATAAATTTCTGCATTTGCCAATTCTAAAACAAAATTTGAAAATTCGGAATTTTCTCCTTTTTTGTCAATCAAAACATAGGAAGATGCTAAAAATTCATCATTGAACAAGATAAAGGACACTAAATATGTATGAAAAACATGTATATTATGGTTATTTGGCTTTTCTCGATTGTTGATCATGTACTTCTTCTTACTTTCTTGGTATAGTTTCCTACATTGTCCAAAGACGGGGATGGTAGCATAAGAAAAGTCAAGCTGCATGGTACCTCTAAGCTTCGCTCCCCATGACTGAGAGAGAAAAAATCCATATCTGGGAGGGATATCAGCCACAAAAAAATCCATGAGGACATTCTTGGCTGGGATTTTCTTTAATGACACCACTAGTTTCTTGATGATGCCAAGACTTTTCACCCTCCCTGAATCAAATGAGTAAAGATCATGATAAGGTCTTGTGATATCTAGTCCTAAACTGTCCATAATGGCCTTGGGAATGAGGTTGTGAAAGGCTTTGGAATCAAGCATGGCATTATGGAGGATAAATTCATGGATTTTGAGGCTTAGCTAAAATGGAGGGACCTCACTATCTTCTAGATCACCATCAACAGCAGGACCAAAAGGAAGCTCAGGGTGTTCATCACTCACATTAACCATGTCAGAAATTTGATCAACTCTAAAAACCTTATCTACTTGAACTTTGTACTGATCATTCTTAACTATATCAGTGAGGAATGGATACTTTCAATTTGGAAAATTTATTTTCAAGGCTAAAAATGGCAGAATGTTTTTCTACCTCTTTCAATGGCGCACCTTTCTTCTCGGACTAATCTTTGTGTGAATATTATTTCTTCTGTCCACCCTGCGATCCTTTATCCTTTCCTTGACCACTGGAAGAAGCTTCGTTGGCTCTATCATGATTAGGAACATTAGGTTCTTTGTCTTTACTTTGATTTGGGGCAGCAACTTCTTTTTGATGATAATCTACTTGAGCGTTCTGTTTTTTTTTTTATTGGAGGCTATAGGAAAATTCCTTTTCCTCAAGCCATATTGTATCTAAACTTGAGAAAGAGAATTATGATATCCCCTCTGATAATGTTTCATGTGCACTAATAAAATTTCATCATTTGAAAAGATATATTGATGATCATCCAGTGCATAAATTTATGCAGAAAAGTGATATTCTTCAGTGACGAAAATGGGTTGTTGATTTTCCTTAAATAAATGGTTCTCACCAAAAATTTCTTCTTCATCATCTTCATCAAGGTCTTCAGTAGAATTCTGCTGATTTTGACCCATGAAATTGGGATTTATAATGGAGGGTTTAGCTTATCAATCAACGATGGACATTTTATCCATCATCTTCTTCATGGTCTTCATCAAGGTATCTGACTTTGTATGGAGTGAGAATTTACTGCTCACTTTGTGGATCCTGACCCCTACATTTCCTCTTTTGATCCTATATTGAGGCTGCTGATTTTGACCCATGAATTGGGATTTATAATGGAGGGTTCATCTTGTCTATCAACGATGGACATTTTGTCCATCATCTTCTCCATGGTCTTGATCAAGGTGTCTAATTTTCCCTCTAATGAATTGGATGTTTATTCTTTGATAGTGACTCTTTTTTCCGCCTTGATTTTATACTTCTTGATGATCAAATTAGCTTCCACACTCACTACATTTCTCTGCATTTCTTCAAGCATTAATGGGTTTCTTTCCCTCAACTGATAGGTCATGTCATGAAAATGAAGTAAACTAAGGTTTGGAGGAGACTTAATATTCTCAAGAGTTGAATCATATATTTTATTGAATATAGCTGTAAAGTATTGGACAACATCATTGGGATTCCTTTTCAAGGGGTTATGCTCAGCTAAAATCTGCAATGGGTTTTTCTTCTCTTCCCATTTCACCATAAAAAATTCAATCAGTTTTTGTGAAGTACCTATTGAACCAGTTGTGAGAGAGTGGAACTATTTATTTACCTATTCAGAGAAACTTTGTGCAATGATGCACATATTGGCATTGCTTTTGTCGATCTCTTAAATATTTATGAATTCAATCACTTTGGAAATGTGCTGATAAGATGTAATCTCTTATGTTCCATCAAAAAGAAGAAGTCTCTTACCATAGTTCTGAGGTAGTGGAGTGAGCTAAAGCGGCAGGATCAATAGAGAAAATCTGGCCATCACTAATGGAGTATGTGGTGGAGGCGCTGACGGAGTTAAAACTTGCACAGGTAATGAAAAAATGAAAATAGGGGTTGATGATGTAGCTATATGAGAAGGTGTAATGATAGGTGAAGCAAAATCCTGCTTCTGATATTCGAAATAAGCCTTCTCTAAAGTTTCTTGAAATTTTTCCACCAAATCCTTGATTTTGTGAAAATGAGACCATACTTCACTATCAACTTCAGAATGAAAAGACTCAGAAAATGGTGCAAAGGTCTCGAAATTAAAAGGATCAAAGGTGGTTTTTGAAATAAAAGTTTCACACTTAGTTCTAAACCAATATTTTTCAGATTCTGAACTATAACACAAATCTTCTGAAACAATTATTGTAGGTAGAGAATTTGATTTGAAAAGTGGTGGAATAGCTCTTCCAACCTTTTGAGACTTGGCTTTATTCTTTCTAAAAAGACTCTTGGGAACATACAAAATTGGCGAGGATTTGGGTATGGATTTGACCTAGTATGTCTTTTAGGAGCCAGCTTAAGATAGGAATTTTGGACATTGGATTAGATTTAAGAATTCAGCCTATTTTGAATGCTAGAGCTTGTTACCTACAAGTATAAATTTTAGAGGATTGAATAAATATTCCTAGAGAATGTTTAGAAATCGCTCTCCAGAAACGATGCCAAAAATGTTATGACTCTCCCCAACTTCCCAAGGCTGAAAATAAGATTGAAGAGAGGTAACCACAGAATAGGCTTTAGGTTAGGTAGCTAGCCCTACCAAGACCAGAGAGGGCTCTCTCATTTTCAATTTTATAGTCATAGAAATTAATGAGTATCTAATGATCTTAGGCTAGGTATGTGTTATCAATAAATAGGTTTTTCTTGATGTTTTTAGTGCCGGATAAAAAAACTCAATGGGTAGACTTTCTATAAGGTATTTAGGTTTGAAATTCAAGATGAAATTGCAGAGCATATGTGAGGTAAGATAAGCAGATTGAAATAATTTTAATAATTAATTGAGTATAGGATTAAATGGAAGAGATTTTGAATGAGCACTAAGGTGAATTCATTAATTTTAGAAGCAAATAAACATAGCATTGTAAACCTTGTCTAAAACAGAGCATGCATAAAAAAAAAATTCTGTTCATAAACTTACAAGGTAAACATATATGAAGAATAATACATGGTATTAAGCATGAAATTATAAAAATACATAAGAATAAAATATTCCCCAATGCATACCACAAGTATCTCAACACAATTCCTACAAATCTGTCTTTGATTTCATTCCAAATTGTTGATTGCAAGAGCTCCACTGCAGTATGAGACTATCCAACCCAAAAAATACTAAAGAGAGTCTAATTATAGAGAATATGGACTATGGCACCTCATCAGGTCGAAATCCCATCCAAAATGGATCATAAATACAACATATGAGTCATTTCCTAGTTTCTAGGGAGGTTAGAAACCATTCCTTGAATTTTAGCTATGAACTAGGAGTGTTTGTCCCTTACATTAATTACATATTCCCTCATGATAGGAGGCAAAAACCAACCCAATAAATCTAATTAAAACTTTTAAGACAACATTGCCTCAAATTTTTGACCATATCTGAGCTTGCCAAGTGTCTTGAGGAATCCAATGTTGATTTGTGACATTCTTGACAGAAGGGTAACAAAAATTTGCAGAAGCGTGACAAAACTTTGGAGGCACATTTGAGGCACCTTTAAGAGTCCAAATTCAATTTTTAAAAGAACGGTCAACTATCCTTGTGTGTCTAGTTTCCATAACATATTTAATTTTTCAAAATGGACCATGGGAAGGCCTTCAAAAATCCATTCTTTCAAGGTTACTTCAAAAGCGTAACAGAGGATTCCAAAAGGTGGTAGAAACATGAAAAATGAGTGTTTTTTGAGATTTTTCTCCAAAATTACAGTATGTCATGCCATTCGGGTTCCTGATATATGATTTAATCATCAAAATACATCCATAAATGTAAATAAATAATCATTTGGATGCCCCCAAAATATGAGTAACAAAAGTTCGTTACCCTTCTGCAATGAGGAATTTCCAATATTTTGCAAAAATCACATAAAATACAAAAATTGATCAAAACTTCTCAAAATTGGTTATATGGCACCTGTGAGAGATGGGATGAATATCCAAAGAAGCTTCAACAAATAATTCCAAGCTATCCTTCTCATTAAGCTTCATTTGTGTCTCTTTAAACCTTTTCTTCACTTGTTTCAGCCTCATTTGAGAAATGGTGTTCCTGGTGTGATAGTGGTTTGCCATGTGTCTTTGTAGCTTATTATCCCTTTTATCCTTATTAAAAAGCTTCTCTAAATGCTCATTAACTCTAGACAACTAAATCTCTTTGTCTTCATTGATCTGCATGGAAATAATCTCATCAAAATTCAACTCTTCAGATTGATGAGTTGACTGTCTTTCTCGCTCCATCGCCCTTTTCAGGCTTCTTTTTTTTGGTCTTCTTATTTGTGTTTTGGCATCCATGTCTTGAATTTTTTCAACACCACTAATCTTGTTGCCTTTACCTTTGCTTTCCTCTATGTCTGACTTGGTCTTGCTTTGTAGGAGAAAATTCACTTTTAATTGAAAATTTTCTTGCTAAAGGAAATTAATTTGAAATTTGGCAATGGAGATGGCCTCTTTCAATTCTAATATTTCTTTATCTTTCTTTACGATGATATTTTTAGCTGATCTGACCTCCACATGGTGTTTTATTTCAACCTCCAATGGCGCGGACTCACTACGCTAATGCGAAAGAGGTTTCTCCTCTATCTCTCTTTGTTAAACATTGGTGTCAAGTGTAAGAACGCTCTTGGTAGACTTAGGCACAAATACTTGTCTCTTCCCCTTCTCATATGTGTGAGAAAATTCCACAACCCTAGGAGCATCTAAAGGATGAGTAGGCATGCTAAAAGAGCCAACCTCCATTGTTTGAGCTGAATATGTACTAGGAAAGATAGAAGGGCTGATAGTAGGCGCTGCTAACAATCTCTCCAAGAATTTTTTCCAAGTCATGTTGATGGAAGACAATTGATGCAACACAATGATCTTGGTTAGGCTATGATGAAAAAGACTAGTGTGAGGATGTTCTCTTCTACTATGAACCTTCTTAGTCATCTTAATCAAGATCCTGTAAAAATAGTGTGGAAAATCAATTGTTTTGACAGAGGTAAAATGCAGGAAAAATTTTAGGGGCTAATATACACATGTGGGCTAATTTTTCATGCTTTTTCCAAAAAACAGATTTGCTAATTTCCATTTTTCATCTAAAATGATTCACCCAAATTTTATAATACACCATTATTTTGCCTTAAAAATCGCCAAAATATTATATCAACTAATACAAAATCTTTGGAAATCTAAATATTTCTACAAAAATATCACCAAAAATTTTACAATTTGCATATTATGGACTAGTAAGATTCACTAAGGTTTCTAAACTTTAGAATAAACTTCCATCCCTAAAATTTTCCCTCGTAAAATGCATCAAAAGCTTGATGTGATACCTATACAACTTGGAGAATATTCCTTCACAAGTGAAGTACTTCATTATGAAAATCATCAAAGGAGCATACTTGTTTCTGAGGTTTCTGAAAGGAAAAATATAGTCTGGCTCCTCTGTAGCATGAGGCTTGAGAAATTGCTTGTAGTTTTCAATATCTAACTCCATGCCTTTGAACCACTACTCTCCATGAGAAGGAATACATGTAGCTGAAGCAATAAGGTCGGATGATAGGCTTATATCAATACCTGCAATAGTGACCTTTCCCATACTGTATCTTATTGCAAATAGGCTGGACAACTGAAGATGACACCCCTCTTCTGTGAGCCTTTCAAAAAATCTCAAACATTGAGCTCTCTCAAAGAACCTTATGGCCAATGGCGAAGCATTAATTTCATGCATGGTGAAGGGTTCTAGCCTAAGGTGGCACCCTACCTTGAAGCTATTCTTGTCACTTTCCATTGTATTTTTCACTGCAATGATGAAAACCCTAGGGTGTTAATGAAATGAGTGAATGAATGGAAATCTGGAAAAATAGAGTGTAGGAAAGTGTGATTTTGATGGATGAAATGAAGGGCCTTGAAGCTGATAAAAAGTATAGAAACATTTGAGTAGGTTTTTTTATGTGTTATCTTCAAGGTTTAGGTGGAATGAGGTAAAATGAGTGTGAGGAAGGTGTCAAAATTCGTAAAGCACAGGAAATTCCCAATTTTGACTATGAGAATAGCTAGTGTAGTGGTGTTGGGCCTTGAAATTGTCATTTACTTCCATTAAATTTTCACTTATATTTCCATATTATCACCTTCACTCCACCTCCATTTCATTAAATTTACCTTACCATTACCACTATTGGGTTACATTTATGTTTTTCCAAACTTTATTAATTCCTAGTATTTTTAAGTGAGTTTGTTGTTAAAAATTAGAAAATAATATGCACATACTTATACCTAACAAGTGGAATGAGTTTTTTGCGATGTGTAGGTCAAAAAGAAGCTTCCAAAAGACTCTTATGTGGCCTCCTAAGGCCAAATTCGAATTTGGATGGAGAATATCATGGGATCATAAGGATATGTGTCTCATTTCCTATTTGTATTGTAACTCTAAGAAGACATGTGCCTTATCACTTCCTATTTGGATTGTAACTCTAGAAATATAGGGAGAGATTCATGGAATCTCATTAATGAGATAGCTTCTCATCTTTTGTATAAATAGGGGAAGCTTTCTCCTATCAAATCATGTGTAAAATTGGATTTATGCTCAAGCTTTGAATACATAATTAGATTGTAGCACCTTACTCATGCATGTTTATTCATTTTGACTTGGTTTTGCTTACATATGGAGCATCTCGATTTAATATCTCTTATACTTTTAGATCAGCTACCTAAAATGTGTGAGATTTACTTTCTTTTATAGATCAAAATTTATTTGCTTTCTTAGTATTACTTTTAGAATGACTGTGTAATTTTTTCTTTTCTAAAAACATTTCAAAAGGATATATTTATCTATTTTCCAATTGGATTAAATTTGATGCAATAGATATCATAGTTATTTAGTTTCCTTTCATGTTCTGTTATTTACTTTCTTAGATCAAACTATCAATTCATTGTATAATTGATTGTTCCTAAAAAATCAGGCTAAGAAGGTGTTCCAAGTTGGGTGATTGAATGTTCAACCTATACAATCATTGAGCTTTATTTTTACATGCTTTTACATTGCTTTTTAGATCCTCATTCAATTGTATAATTGGGTTTTCTTAAAGGTCATTTTAAGAAGATGATTTTATCATATTTCTAAACTGAATACTTGAATACCTAACTTATGCAATTATTGAGTTTTCCCTTTGCATGCTTTAATTGCTTTCCCAAATTTAAAGATTAAAGTATAATTGGTTGCTTGCACATCATATCAAGAGGGTGATTCTATCATATTGGATGCTGAAGTGATTGAATGTACCTTAGTTGTTTTCCTTTACATGCTTTGAAATGATTTCTTAGATTAAAATTTCAATTCCTGCAAGTTTGATTGTGCGCACTAGATTTTCTTTTTAATTTGTTTTCTTTCTTTTCATTACTTGATTTCATAGTTTAGTTGAATTTCACTTTCATTATTTGATTTCATAGATTAGATGAATTGATTTTCATTATTTTGTAGTTACATTGATCTAAATTGAAAGACAATTTCTAGCACATGCAGTGCACGCATGCTTCACAAGTTTACGAAACCCCCTTGTTTACAAATTAAATGACAAACAATTATTTTGCCCCAAAATTTTGGCGTCATTTCTGGGGAAATATGCATAGGGACTAGCTTTCAGTCTAGAGTGTATTTTCTTTGTTTTTGTTTTTACTAACCATTTATGGACAAAGGGTCTAGAATGCAGCCCAAAGACTACATTGAGGAATGGTATCAAAAAGTGAATGTGCGACAACATTCATCAATTCTTCAAGAGATCATTGCGGAAAATGAAAAGGTCAAGTCGATTTCGCATATCCTTACAAACAATTAGGTACATTTTTCAAGTTTTGATATGAGCATTTCAAATATTCTAATCCGTAAATGGCTTCATTGGAATCATAAATATACTTAAAAATAATATATATATATATATATATATATATATAGGAAAAATAAAAATAAAATCAAACTTAGTTAGAATTTTAGAACTTTTTTTTTTTAATTTTGTTTTCAAAAAAATAATAATTAACATTGATTAATTCATTTTGAATAAATTTCAGTGATGCAATAAGAATCACTTCATTTTTATCACCATCATAAATAAAATTTTTGTGTGAAAATATGAATTTATTTGACAACGCTGAATAGTATACTCTCTTCCCGTGCCTCGTTGCAACCTGTAAGATCAGAAAATCGGGTCAGTCAATTTAAAAGTTAAAATTCAAAAATTCATTAAAAATTTTGTTGGAAATTGAACTACAATTCTATTGAAAATCGTCGTTTGAGTCATGATCATTTTTTTGATCGGTTCTGCAAATTTTAATGTTTTGCACCCTCTCAATATTTTTCTGATTTATTGAATTTCATGTGCAAAATTTAATATATATATATATATATATATATTAAATTTAAAAAAATTGTAACATATGTAATTTAAAAAAAAAAAAACTAAAACATTTTTATATGAAAACAAATCTAAAAAAATAAAAAAATAAAATAAAACATAATAAAAAAAAAAATTGGCCCATGGAAAGGATATCTACGCATATGCATGAGGCCAGCCTTTGGCTTGGCCTTGCGCACATGTGTAGGCCTCCAATCCATGCAAAGACCCAAGCACTGCAATAAAAAAGTAACTTTCCTTTTTCCATATTCTGTCTTCCTCAAGTAGCAGTTATTAGAAATCGATTTTAAAAGTTGTAGGGACAGACAATGAAGATGTATCGGATGAAGAAACTGCTGATGAAGAGAATATTGCAGATTTAATTGCAGAGACAGATAATGAAAGTGTATCAGATGAAGAAACTGTTGATGAAGAGAAGATTGCAGACTATTGATGAAGATAAGATTGCAGATTCCATTGCAAGTAATTGGAATAAGGGTGAACAATCTGAACTTCTTTGTGAGAGACAAGCCATTACACATCAAAACCTATAAATAAAAAAATCAAACCACAACAATTTTATTTTTTTGCAGAAGTAATTGCCAAAAAACAAAATTTCCAGAAATGCATAACTATTAAAAACACTCTATTTTAAAATGAATTTTTTGAGCAAACCAAGGCGAATTAGGAAAACCTAAAACATGGGTGCTTTTGGGAATAGGGTGAATTAGGTAAATCACGAGCTATTTTCTGGAATTCGTAGCCATTTTGGATAAATTCAGGGTTCTTCATAGCTCTCTTTTGCAGATTGCGTGAGAAAAAAACAATTTTGAACTGTTTAAACATGGCAAGTTGAAAGTAGAAGAATCCAAGTTAATAACAAACTCTGCTCCACATGGCATGTGGTCTAAGATTCCAATTTGATTTAATAAATTTGATTTTAGACACATATGTGTCTCACTCTCTGTGTGTCTCATTATTAAAAAATAAATAATATATATATATATATATATATATATATATATATATATATATATAATAAAAAATGAGAAATAAAAAAAAATTGCATATACAATCGATTTATTGAAGCAATTTATAAGGTGAAAAATACTTGCAGAATTTGATTTAAATAATTTTTCGTGCAAGTACTTTTTTTTTACTGCTTCAAATATTTTTGACAACATGCTTTTGCAACACAGATGATGATTCAATTTGACAGTGACTTGCAGAATAGTTGGAAGAATATTTAGATGATTTCTGAATATTTGGCATCAAAAATTATAATATTATTGTTGTGAAGCTTTAACTTGTAGGACACATCAAATCTTTGTGATGCCAATCATATTACTGAGCACATTGCATGAAGTCATCCGACAATAGGGAGATGATTTACTTTTCATGGTTATTTTTTTTAAAAATGGATTGTTATCGATATCATGAATTGGACTGAAAATAAAACTTTTGATTTTCCTTTAATATGTTTAATTTGAAATTCAAATTTTTGCGTAAGAATCATAAAGGAATTGGCCATTTATTTTTTAACACACTTATGTTCTTTATGCCAAGTTTTTTTTCACGTTTCGGATGATCGAATGATGATTAAAGAAAACCAATTGTGCACAATTGGTCTTCGAAGGACTGATTTCATGAGAAATATAAGAACAAGTCCATGTCCATATCCATCAAGACCATTAACTTTCCCCCCTTTTGAATTACAGATCCAACCAAAAAATTCAAAGCAAGCCATAATTATTTTCCCAGCAAGAGTCAGTTGTTCATTTTCCTTTATTCACATACACTTTCCATTACTTTTTGTCTACTCCTAACCCACAAATAAAATCAAGAAGCTCACTTACATGCTTATTTCCATTGTCATTTTCCATTTTCATCTTCCATTTCCATTTTCCTTCTCCTATCCTTTTCAATTCGCAAATAAGCATTTCTTCAATGAAAATTATTGAGTCCATAGTCCTTTGAATCTAAAATCCTTGCAAAAACACCTTGAGGCTTGCATGCCTTAATGCCAAGTCTTCTTGCTAATGAAAAATGGGAATACATTAATGTCCCTTGTTCATTGAATCTTATAGGTACTCGACAACAGAAAAATTATTCGTACCTACCAAGATGTCTTTGGGCGTCTTGACTCTCATTGTCATCAATGGTGAGAGTTCTCGTGTTGACTAGTGGCATCCATTAATGGCCACTAAGTGAAAAATTTCCTTCTATGTTCGACATCAGAACATCTATTCACATAGCAGGAATTATGCCAACAAGTTTTGAAGACATGAAGACTATCATTTTCAGCATTTTGAAGCAAATGAAGAAAATATGTAGCTACAACAGATCAACACCATTCTGCAGCTGCAGAATTATATGGAAGCTGCAGAATCAGATGATAGAAACAAAATCATATGACAGAAATAGAATTAGATGAAAACATCAAAATCAGAGAGAAGCAACAGAATCAGATGGCAGCTGCAGAATCAGAGGACAGCTACATAATCAACATCATTTTGCAACAAATTCAACATTTTTAGTAGAAGTACTAAAAATTCATTTTGACTCTTTTATCCATAACTTATGCAACCTCATGAAGAATATTATGATCAAAATTTTGTAACCACCACACATGAAACTCATCCATTTCCAAAGGGTAATTTAAGGCATGTCATTTTCTAACTTTTTACCATAGAATTCCTTGAAAATCTAGAATGATAATTTTTGGAAAAGACATTTTTTTTCCGCATTTCATAAAATTTCCAATACCATCATTTGGGCGGGGGGAGGTACATTCATATTCACATTTTTCCACATTCATATCAAATTCAAAAGCCCACATACTTTCAAAATATATTAACTATTACATTATTATTATGAGAATACAATGGCTTTTCAAAAGTACTCAAAAAGATAATTGGATACAAACACAGTCATGGTTGTCACAAAAGAACCAACCATGATGCAATCCAATAGAAATATATTTTTCAAAAATAATCAAATTATTATTATGCAAAGTTCAAAGATTAAAATTTAATGCAACAACAAAATATGGTTGTAACACAAGAACCAACCATTTTCCAATTCAACAAGAAATTAAAAGAAAAACACTTTGCAGAAGTATGAAATTATCAAATGATATCATGCAAAGTTAAGCCAAAGCTCAAGGATAAAAAATAATTAATGTAATAGATTGCATGAAGGCATGCAATAGCTTCAGTTGGGGGTATGTTGGGCCTTGAAATTGTCATTTACTTCCATTACATTTTCACTTATATTTTCATATTATCACATTCACTCCACCTCCATTTCATTATATTTACCTTACCATTACCACTATTGGGTTACATTTATGTTTTTCCAAAGTTTATTAATTTCCAGTATTTTTAAGTGAATTTGGGGTTAAAAATTAGAAAATAATATGCACATACTTATACCTAACAAGTGGAATGAATTTTTTACCATGTGTAGGTCAAAAAGAAGCTTCCAAAAGACTCTTATGTGGCCTCCTAAAGCCAAATTCGAATTTGGATGGAGAATATCATGGGATCATAAGGATATGTGTCTCATTTTCTATTTGTATTGTAACTCTAAGAAGACATGTGCCTTATCACTTCATATTTTGATTGTAACTCTAGAGATATAGGGAGAGATTCATGGACTCTCATTAATGAGATAGCTTCTCATCTTTTGTATAAATAGGGGAAGCTTTCTCCTATCAAATCATGTGTAAAATTGGAGTTATGCTCAATATTTGAATACAGAATTAGATTGTGGTATCTTACTCATGAATGTTTCTTCATTTTGACTTAGTTTTGCTTACATATGGAGCATCTCGATTTACCGCCTCTCATACTTTTATATCAACTACCTAAAATGTGTGAGATTTACTTGTTTTTATAGATTAAAAATTATTTTCTTTCTTAATATTAGTTTTAAAATGACTGTGTAATATTTGCTTTTGTAAAAACATTTCAAAAGGATAGATTTATCTATTTTCCAATTGGATTAAGTTTGATGCAATAGAGCTCATAGTTATTTAGTTTCCTTTCATGTTCTGTTATTTACTTTCTTAGATCAAACTATCAATTCATTGTATAATTGAATGTTCCTAAAAGATCAGGCTAAGAAGGTGTTCCAAGTTGGGTGATTGAATATTCAACCTATACAATCATTGAGATTTACTTTTACATGCTTTTACATTGCTTTTTAGATCCTCATTCAATTGTATAATTGGGTGTTCTTAAAGGTCATTTCAAGAATATGATTTGATCATATTTCTAAACTGAATGGTTGAATACTTAACGTATGCGATTATTGAGTTTTCCCTTTGAATGCTTTAATTTCTTTCCTATATTTAAAGACTAAAGTATAATTAGTTGCTTGTACATCATCTTAAGAGGGTGATTCTATCATATTGTATGCTGAAGTGATTGAACGTACCTTAGTTGTTTTCCTTTACATGCTTTGAAATGCTTTCTTAGATTAAAATTTCAATTCCTGCAAGTGTGATTACACGTGCTAGATTTTATTTTGAATTTGTTTTCTTTCTTTTCATTACTTGATTTCATAGGTTATTTGAATTTCATTTTCATTATTTGATTTCATAGATTAGATGAATTTATTTTCGTTATTTTGTATTTAGATTGATCTAAACTGAAATACAATTTCTATCACATATAGTGCATGCATGCTTCACAAGTTTACGAAACCCCCGGTTGACAAATTAAATGAAAGGCAATTGTTTTTCCCTAACAAGTGATAGGGTAAGTTGATAAGATGAAATGAGAGTCATAGAGCTAAGAAAAAAATCTATGAAATATTCAATGCATAGGGTGTCATCTTAGCTCCATAGTGAAAGTGGAATGAGGAGAAATGGATAAGTGTAGGGTGGAAAAATGCATAAGACACGGGATATTCTCAATTTTGACTGTGAGAATAGCTAGTGTAAAAGTGTTTTAAGTTAGAAGGTGAAATAAGGGTTGTGGAGCTAATAAAAATTCAGTGAAGAGGATGGCATCTTAGCTCCACACTTAAAGTGGAATGAGGGAAAATGGATGAGGGTAGGGTAGCAAATCCTAGAAAACACAATAAATTCCCAAGGTTTTCATTGTGGAAAAGCTAGAATTAGGGTTTGCTTGTATTTTTCATGTTAAGGGTAGTGGTGTAGATGATAGGAGTGTGGGTATAATACATATGGTATGTATGAGTTAGGGTTTATATTATGGGGTTATGGTTTTAGGTCAATGGGGTAGGTTATGGTTTGTCAAAATAAATTTTTTTATATGTTTTATCACTCATAAGTTTTCAAAATTTCAATGATAGGGTCATTCTCATCACTCACCTAGGTTTCATTTTTTTTTCATAGTTTGATTCATGAAATTTATGAAAAAACGCATGTAATAAGCCTTTCCCAAAGTCTAAAACCCACCATGAGTCATGTTGTGTCAGTCAAATCCACTCCATTTCATTTAGTTTTCGCATCCATGCCCTCAAATCAAATATAAGCCACTTGTTTGTTTTTTCACCATTCGGCAGTGATTACAACTGTAGAATGGAAGATTTCACTATGGAATCACCTGACAATTCTGTAGCGAATCTGCTAGTTTTTTTTACTATCTTCGCTACAAAATCCTGTTTTTCTGTAGAAAAGACAGAGCGAGGTGAGGTTTCAAGTTTTCAATGGCCAAGGGTAAAGGTGAGGTCACAAAATTAGTTACCATGATCACTAAGCATGCAAGATCGTGATTTCATTCGTCATTACCTTTTGTGTTCACATTTGTCATAATTCTTCCCAAGTAATCGAATTGCAATTTAAATTTCACCTCTAGCATCTCTCTGCCATTCATTGTTCAAATCTTTCATGTAGCGTCACAGTGTAACCCCTGAAGAGCTGATTCATAGCACAAACAAATTGCTGTCTAGTTTTGTTCATCTGCAGGTGGCATAGCTAAAGAAACAATGAGGTTATAAAGAGGAATGAAAATGAAGAAGAAGGTGAATAAAGGAGGTTCTTGTGTGAGATACGAGCATATGGAATTAAAATTATTGAATGAAGACCCCAGTTTCATGGATGCTTTCAGACATTTTGGTTGCCTATAGCTCTGTCAGAAGCTCCAGGGTTTCCAAGCTCATATATCCAAATATTTTGTAGCCAATTTCACAGGAACAACCTGAAAGGTAGGGGTTTTAAATTTCACAGTATCACCTGATACTATTTCTCAGGCTATAGAAATACCAAGAGGAGGTGAGGAATGGTTCAAAGCTGTAAAATTAAAAATGTAGAGCTGTGAGGAATTTATCAAACCAGAGCACATCGAAGCTGACATGGAAAGTGGCATTCCTAGGAGTTATATGAAAGAAAATTATTCTAAGTTATTGTTTGTGGTCCAAAAGTATTTTACCTGTGAGGGGAGGTTTCATATGGTCTACCTATATCATTTTAGGCTCCTTTTGCATTTCACTGGTAAGCATCCCCTTGATTTTCCATTCTTTTTTTTAGGAGTTTGGGGAAGATGTATGAAAAGTTCCAAGCCAAGACTGAAGGCAGTGAGACATTATTTTTTCACCATGGCCTAATTAAACTATTAGAGTTGGAGGAATTAAAGAAATTAAACAGAGATTAGGCATATTTTCTTATTCTTAGTGGATATGAAGTAGATTCGGTGACACCTAAGAATATTTTAAAGCCAAAAATTACTTCATCTCCAGCTATGACAGAAGATGTTAATGAAGAAGGGGGATAGCCTATTGTGGATCCAATGGATATTCAAGTTGAACATATACGAAAGACAAATATCCCACATCCATCACTTCCAAGCCACAAACAGAAAATTAACAAACATGGTAGTAGGAGGATAACTAAGAGCTAAACCATTGCCAAAGGAAATCTTTAAGATATCCTCCAAGAAATAGACATTGAAGAAACTCTAATTTTCCAAGAAGAATACATTGAAGGGAACAAAAGGAAGAACTATAAATGTAAGTCTGTCAAAAAATTAGATTTTGCAGGAGAAGATGTTGGTTTCATATTCCATAAAAGGAAACCACTGACTAGGTTACAACTTGCAAAAGGTGTCATGGAAAGTAAGATAACAAAAAATATTGACAAAGGAAAGTAGCCTATCATAGAAACCTATCTGCAGCAACATAAGAGATTTTTGTGCAAAGAAATGGAAAGGAGAAAATGGAGGAAAAGACTAAAGTACAAATGTTGCAGGAGAAATTAAGAGAGGCCAGAGAAGAAGTCATTGAAGTCAAATTGGAACTACAAGAGGAAAAGGTAGACAGATAGATAATGGAAGACTTTGAAAAAGAAATGAAGTGTCAGCTAGAAAAATATGACAAAACACTGTCAAATGCCAAAAAACTACTAAAGAGAACTCTTCCTTTGAGGAAAGTGGTGAAGAACACTAGAAAAAGAAATATATGGTTAAATCTAAGAGGAAAAGGCTCAAAGGGAAAATTAAAGAGTTAGAGGATCAAATGGAAATAATTAAAAAAGAACTGAAGAAAAGAGGGATGCAAATTAAAGTGATAAATGAACTTGAAGAAGTACAGCCTATTGATGCTAAGGATGAAGTGCCCAAAGCTTGAGGGGTTGATCTAAAAATTTTTTGTAAATTTTACAGCATGTAGGAAAAATCATTTTTGGTTTGGAAGTTGAAATTTTGAAGAAAAATGGAAAATATGTGTTTTCATCTAATTAGGAAATTTCATAGCGAAGCCTAGGATTGAAGGTCAGATTTTGCTACGAAATCCCTGTAGGGTGCTTTTTTACCACAAAAATATTTTTTTTTTGGAAATCAAAGGAGGGAAAGTGTTGTATTTAGCCCATATTGTCTAGAAAATGTGTCTTGATCAGAAGAAGAAAAAAAAATGAGTTTGGATGGCTGAAATAAGTATGCTACTAAACTACGCTACGAAACTGCCTAAGGGTACTCTGTTTTTGTAGCGAAGTATTTTTAATGGTATTTGGAGGTTTGAAAAGTGTTTTGAAGAAAAACGAGCCATATGGAGACATTCAAGATGATAGTGGGACACCCCAGTAGTGATTCACTACTCGACAAGACTATCACCTATCTAACTCAACATGAGGACAATGATCAAAGCCATGTTTATCTTTTCCTAAAAAGTAGGAATGTTAGTTCTTAAATATAGTGGGTACATTTATGTATTAGTCATGGTGAGTGCCACTCGGGAACCTTCTCATTATCAATGTAATTATCCCATTACTGCAGAAAATGAATGTAATAAATGAAAGGTAGAGTCCTATTAGAAGTATAACTCTTAAGAGATTAGGTGTCTTTTTCAGTTCCAAGAATGTAGCTTATGGTTAAGATAAGTGTCAAGATTGTGGTTCGATGATCTAGCCAGTTGGGCAAATCCAATGTAAGCAACAAAAGTCTATTAATATATAGAAAATCGAATGAGAAAGGGTTGGAGAATGTCATTTGTGACTACTACTATTGTAAATTTTGGACTATCAGTAATATACAGTGATGGTGTTTTCTACTTTACCTAAGATTCTTTTACTGTTGCAATGAGTTTATGTCTTATGTTTCATTAATATTTTTTTCCAATATCTTGATGTTGAATTACTTATAATTCATGGCCTCATGCTATGACTTCCTTTTGACATTAAGCTATTGAATATTTTCTGTGTGTTAGTATTGTCTTTTCATTGAAACAATAAAAGCCTCAGCTTCCACAAGGAGATTAATTTGTCACTAAATACCTTCATACTGACTCCATGATCCCAATGGTAGTGAAGCCTATTCCATTTTTCACCTTTAATCAAATATACTAAGACACTTATCACAGTGTTAACCATCTAATATAAAACCTAATTGAGCAAATCATTAGTTAAATTGAGAGATACATCTCAGACTGAAGAGGCTAACCCTCAGTCAAAAGCTGGTTTGAAAGACTTACTCTAAGTTGTCTGGTGGAGCAGCCCATCAGTACCAATTTAGAGTTAACAATATGTATGGGCAATGGCAGTATGGAGAAAACAAAAGTGAGCATGAAATGTTTTCAAACCTTAAAAATTCAACCAAATACCAATATGAGAATGAATGCTTACCTTGTATGGAGGCTACATAAAGTAAAGTAGCTGAGCTTTGAGTTGATTTGGAGGTTTCTGGAGCCAAAAAACACAAACTGCTTCTCCTACAAAAGCATAACATGCATCTATATGAGCATAACAACATGGTTCCAAAAGCGTGACAACAAAGGTTTAAAAATGTAACAACACTGTTGTGTAGTGCTTGCGTAGTGCTCTAAAAGCATAACAAGGGTTGTGCAATGCTTCTAAAAGTGTAACAATTCAGCCAGAAACATAACACCTCATTCCAAAAGCATAACATGATGGTTCAAAAACATAACAAAACTTATTTAAAGGATGGAAAAAGGGTTTTTAATGGGATTTGAGCCTTGGATTTTGAATTTTAGACCACCATGGAGGGAAAATAAAGTATACTGATGCTCTCACACACATAAAAATGTAACAATGATTGAAATGAGTTTTTCTTTTCCTTTTTATAAACTGAAGATGACAATTTAACTTTTGACACTTTGAAAATGACTTTTTTGAACTTTTTTTGCATTTGGAAATAAATTTTTTTCTCCTTAAAGTGAGATGATAGGACAGAATGAACCTCTTTTCACTCTTTGACATTTGGAATGAATTTATGGAAATTTTAATGAGACAATGGGACAAAAATTCTCCTTTTAAATGAGACAGATCCCTTTGAACCTTTAAAAATTTTCACATTTGGATATGACCTTTTCAAAATAAGATAAGTAGTCTTTGAAAACTAGAAATGATCCCTTTGTCTTTAACTAGGAAAGTAGATCATAATTGACCTCTTTTAAATATTTAATAGTTAAAATTACTTTTTGGTCCATTAATGAGACAAAAGGACATAATTTGTTCTTTTCGTGAGACAATGAGACAAAATGGAGTTTCTTTGAACTTGTTTTAAAACTTGAACCATATGAAAAAAGAGAGGTGGTCTTTATTTCATTTCATAAACATGCTAGCTCCTTCCTTAGGGTTTAATGAGTGGAATGGAGGGTTGCTGCCTTGTTTTAAGTGGAAATTTGAAATTTTTTCAAAGGCAGAGATGAACCTAGACAATGGTGTATATGAGGCAGAGTGACATAACCCTAGAGCTCTTCAGTGATGATGATGGAGATGGTGACCTTGAAATTGATTAAGATGGATACTACCTTGATAATGATGGTGGAAATGAATGAGATGAAGGAGCAGCATACTTGACCTAGACCTCTTTAGTGACCAAAACTATTTTATGAGAACTTGTTTGAAAAAGTAAAAAAAAATTTGACCTATGACTTTATGGAAAACAACTAAAAGAGTTATTTTGACCACTTACATACCTGAGCTAACAATAAACTCAAGAAATATTTCAATTGGTCTCAACCTAGGATCTACTAAGGAGTTGTGCACGGGTAAGATGTTATTCCGTGGGCAGTAAATTTTAGAAATTAAACAAAAAATAAATAAAAAAAGTGTGAACTATGCATAAAGGATTACCAGGTATCCATGAACTACAATATACACCTTAGCAGATAAATTTACCAAGGAATTAAGGTAAGAAAACCAATCTCCTCGAATTTTTTGTTCAGTGTATCATGTGTACAAGTAGGTTGACTCAGTTACCTATTGCAGGCTGCAACCTAATGGTGTCTCCCAAAATATACACGATGGTACGTGGGAGTCCAGTCCGTAGTATTGATTTCTAATGTGTAACCATTCAATGAGAGTGCCCAAAATATACTTATCAAACATCAATATACTTCCATACAAGGGACGAGATATCACCCCCGGATTGTAACACAAACTATTAGCGACATCTCCTATGTTTAACGACGTTGGAACACGTCTCTATCCTAGACCTCTAAATGTTTGTGTTAGTTTCAAATGATCCTTAGGTTAATGAGAGTTCATTTTAAGTTGATCATGATTAAAGTTTCAATTTCAGGTCTCAAAATGATGCCACCTGAATACCTATAATGAAACTAGAATGAGAAAATGGCTCTTTCAATTCAATGAATGCTATCTAGTTTTGGGAAGAGTTTCAAAAAATGATGAAGAAAACAATAATGCAGTGAACAAATATTTTCTTAATCTAGATCACTTTTACTATCCCAATTCAAGTCAAAGCATTCAAATATGCAATGTAAAAATTTCTTTATTGAAAACTATGCAATTGTAATCTATGCACAATTTCCCTTTTTTTTTATGAATGAGAATGCATTCAGTGCACTTTTTGGAGAAACGAGAATATACTTAATGCACCTTCCAATGAATAAGAATTCACTCAATGGACCTTTTAGCTTTCAATCATTAAAAAATGTAATATGAGTTCAATGATAGATCCCAAAAAATTACTTTTCAAAGCAATGTGATCTAATGCACTTTAACGAAAAGTAAACCTTGAGATGAAAACTAAATGAATGCCAAATAAAATTCTTTTATGGTCTCAAAAGAACCAATAATACTCAATCAAAATCAAATCAATATTTCTTCCAAACACACAAGCATCAAACAATAATTTTAATTGACTCAAAGAATGAAATACTCAACCAAAATTTCACTTTTACCACTTCACTTATAGGATGGATTTTTGCACACCACAAATAAACTAACACCAAAAAGACAAAACTTGATGCACATAGAGTAGGAGAATGACTTCAAATATCAAGACACACTAGTCCTCCCTTTTAGAAAAAACCCCACAAATTCTCAAACTAAAGGATCAATGCTACTTTACATAGCAAAAATCGTGCTTACAGGGTCTTCAGCGCTACTTTAGATCCCAAATCCCGCGCTGGCAAAGCTACTCTTCATAGAAAAAACAATTTTGGTCTATAAAACTGTACCAGTGCGAGGAGAAAGTGAAAGACAGGGTTTTTAGTGCGATTGTACTCATAAATATCCGCGCTGGAAACAAGAATGTGTATAAAAAAAGGCATTTTGGTTGAGGAATTCTTATGAAAAGAAATCCAAGCCGAAGTAGGAACGTAGACCTAATACTCTAAAGAAAAAATAAACTGTATGCATACCTATAGAGACCTAAACAAGCTTAGATCTCAATGATCGGTCAAACTGATCAAGCATCAACCCGGGAAAGGGAAAGCTAAGAGGCTAAAGCTCCCCACTAGAGTCGCCAATTCTATTGTCAAGATAAATCCCCTCTGCGGATAGAGGAAATATTTATAGTCCTAGAGTGGGTCTAGCAAGGTGCAATACTTTCTAATGCAAAGCTTTCTTAACTAAATTTTATAATGCGACAAGAAAAGAGATAGAAGTACTTTTTTCCCAATGCTACATTCAAATTTGTTGATGATGACCTTGATCCATGATCCTTGGAGGCTCAATCTTTGTTATTGATGGCACAATAATACCTACGGATAATCAAGAGAAAACATCAACCGTAATCCAATACATAATAATCATAAACATTATCTAACTATCAGATCAAGGAGTACCAGAATATTTGCACAAGAGATTAGACAAATATAGAAAGAAAACATAAGATGTCTTTTTTTTTATAAATATGAAATGAAGAGCTTACACCTAGGCCTTGATATTGGAGGCCTCCCTTTGGTGAAAATCTAATTCCTTCATCGAAGCTCTAAATAATTCCTTCTCCCGAACACTTAGGCATTATGACAATGTGAGAATGTAGGTGGAATGAGAGTTCAGACTAGCCCAACACTGACCAACCAGGAAAAACATTATTGGAAAGAGGGGCATGAATTTATAGGAAGGGAGAAGAAGTTGGGAGCCCATGAAAGGAGGAGGAATGTCCATTTTCTAAGGGATATACCCCCATGGATGAGATCAAAGCTCTAAAATCAAAGAGCTTGACTCTATCACCATATTTTAACAACCAACTTGCCACCCTGAAACTTCTATAGGTCAAAGTTTCTCCTCCATTTGAGGAGACACTGCCAGAAAGGGATCATCACAGTTTTCCAAGAAATAATGGCGCTGGTAGCGCTAATATGGAATTTTTAACCTGAAATTAGTGCGAGCATGACACTAGGAAATGCGTTGACCCAAGAAACTAGGATTTTGACCAAGTTTCTTCAGTAACCTTCCAAGGAAATTTTGTTTGAATCTTTTAGGGGATTTCTTAACATATTTCTTTATGGTGGAAAGATTGCACAGGGTTTGTCATGGGGCATTTCAGGATTGGGGATGAGAAATTAGCATGGTGACAAATTACTGTGTAACAAACTCCACCTAAAGCATGAAGGGAGAACAGGGAGTGATGGCTGAAATGCTTTATGAACCAAGGCAAAGAACTCAGATCACCACCAATAAACCTACCAAATTAAGAATCTTACAATATATGACATCTCTGGTATGAATATGCCTAACCACATTACTCTGCACTAGGCATCAAATAACACATGAAACCACGACGTGGTTGTAGCCATCCGTCTAAATATATCATAGAAAAGGATCCGCGGTATGGACCCCAACATTCGTATAGATAGGATCATGTATACAATCATGAATACTCAAAACTCCATTCAGCCTAGATCAAAATCAGATGTGACCTAGGGTCTTCACCATGATCTAAATCAACCCAATGTACAAATCTAGCCATGCGAACAGATGTGTTGGTGTTGAACGTGTTAGAAACCACCTTATTATGGGTCAATGATGAAAACCGCTAACATGCATGAGAGAGACCATCAATAATGACGATGAACCTAAAGGTAAGACTACACAATATAAAAGTGTGAATGAATGTGTTGAATTTGAACACTTAGAGAATCATTCGATCAAAGGCCAATGATGTGAACTCGTTGTCAAACACAAAGAAATTTACATTGAGGCATGTAAGCTCCAAGGTAGTAAAAAGAAGTTTCTAAACCACCTTCTCGGATAATGAGCCAAAGTTGACAAGAAGTGATTCTTCAAAGGAGGTCCATAATGATTCCCACATCATCGACATGAAACGAAAAATATATTAATATGATAGTAGTGATTCGGGATTGTAACAGAGGAGGTCAGATAAGCAAAGGATGTTTGACAAAAAAATACTTCTCTTGAACATATTGGCGACACGACTCCAGAGTGTGGAAAAATTTGACTCAAATGGGATTAGAGGTCATGATGACAAAAAATGGTGATTGAATAGGAGGGAAAGGGATTTCCAAAACCCACAAAATAAAAGTGAAGAATGTAGGATGTACCCAACCCAACACAAACTGCAGATGAGTGTCATGTTCAGGAGCGATAAGCTACCCAAAATACACATAGGATGTTGACTTTCATTTTTCCCCCATAATTTCTAACGAGTGCCTCTTTATTTTTTTTATAGTCAACATGAAGAGGATAACATATGCTGAGTGTGTAAGTTCATTCTTTGAATGAATCCATCCTAGTAATTTTAACAAGCCCTAGGAAGGAGGAACTCGGTCTTGTCATGGTGACAAGTCTTTCGTTGTTTAATCTTTTAACGAGTCCAATGAAAGGGTAACTCGATAAATTTTCATGTTTAAGGAGTTTGAAAAGAAACTAAAAGAAAAATCCATCATGTCCCTTTTTCATAAATCGTCTCTCAAATTTGAAAATCTAGAAAACAATACCCGAGAGAACCTCTTGACCATGTTCGATCAAGGTATTCCTTTTTTGTAAATAGTTAATTTCAGCCCGAAATAGGGGTAAATGTACACTGAGACCACATGAATTCATTCACTTTAATGAGTTCGAAATGACAAGTACTCTGGAATATTTTCATTTTTCGATAGTAAAAAAAGAGCTTAAACTTAACTCCTCTTGCAGGAACGAGTGGTATAAGGGGTAGCAACTGGTTCCGGACATCATGGAACTGCTGAAAACATGTAATGGTCAAGAGGCTAACTAACAAGACCACTTCATCGTAGCGGTTCCCTGGGATAGGGAATAATCAAGTGAGATCATACGATCGACCAATCAGATGGGGATGAGGGAATGGGAACTAAGGCTCATCAGGCATAAGGGGAAGATAAAAGGGAAATCATGAGAGGTGTAATGAGAAATGGTTTCATTTTTTCACAAGCTTGAAACATAGGAAACTATGCTTGAAATTGGTTTCATTTTTACACAAGATTGAAACATGTGGAAAAACTATGCTTGGATTTGGTTTCATTTTTTCACAATATTGAAACAGAGAAAAACTATGCTTGGAATAAGTTTGCATGCCCCCAACATGGTGATTCAATTCGAGGTACATTCCCCCCTAAGCTTCATCTCATTCACCTAAGTATACTATTGGTTTCTGATAGGTGGATGTAATGAAGGCTCATTTACAAGATCAAGTGAAAGACTCGACTTAGAATTTATGAGATCCAATCAAATACTCAAATTGAAAGGGGATTTTTTTAATTTTTTAACGAGCTTGACACAGTATAAGAACTATGCTCATAGGGACCTATTTCATTTTTTAGCGAGGTTGACATAGTCAAAGAATTATTATCCTGACACCATGTTTCATTTTTTAAGAAGCTTGACACAAGACAAGGAACTCTACTCCGGAGACCTTGTTTCATTTTTTAAGGAGCTTGACACAAGAAAAGGAACTCTTATCTGAAGAGCTTGTTTCATTTTTTAAGGAGCTTGAAACAAGAAAAATAACTCTACTTCGGTACCTTGTTTCATTTTTTAAGGAGCTTGACACAAGAAAATGAACCTTTCTCCATGATACTTGTTCATGGCCCATAAAAGGTCTTGGCTTCCAAGAGGTTCTCATCATATAGGAGAACAACACTATGGAAATCAAGGTCCAATGCCCCCAATACATGGTGCACTATATCACTAAATGGATCATAAGTAGACACGGGCATGGAACATGTTGCCACATAATTCACCCATGACGGGGAAGATACCACTCGAATGTAAGAACCATTAAAGGATGATGGTTGATTGGGAGCTAGATTAGGACTAATGAATGACAACTAATAAATGGTCACAATTATTCCTTCATGTGGGAAACAGATCACATGAAAGAGACAAGAGACAAGAGCTCCCATGACATAAGTATAGTCACGACCAAGGATTAATTTAAAATCCAAGGGGCTTTGGACAACCATTATGTCTATATTGACAATATTTCCTCCTAAAGTAATAGGCAGTGTAGGAAGGATCCCTAACGGTTGATTAGTTCCTCTATTAAACGCTAACAGATTCTGGGTAACCGGAACAAGTTACAGAGAACTAAAAGCTTGCCAAGTAGTTGATGAAAGAATACTAACAAATGCACCTTAATATATTATTGTGCTAGGTAAAACTACATTATAGGCCTTCAATATGATCTCAAAGGGCACGTAAGAGGGAAAATGATATCCTATCATACGACTCCAATCAAAGGAAGTGACCAGACTAATTGGAGGGGGTACCATGGGAATGGGAGAACTAGCCCCTTATGTTACAAGAATAGGAGGATCAACCTCCTATACCATGGGAGAAAGAGGATTTTACTCTAATTCATGGGAATTTGAAGAAACAAAAATAACCTTAGTGGTATGGGGTGCACTCTCTATAGGAAATCCTTGATCGACTGAAGTTGGAGTCAAGTCGACCGTTTTATCAACCAATGGTTGGTCTGGAATGGACTCGTGAGATTTTGTTTCGAAGAGAGTAGGATTGACCAGAGATGACTTTTGATTGATCACATGATCAACTAGAAGAGGACCAGGGAAAAGCTTCTGGTAACCTGCTGGAAGATAGGGCCGAAAATTTGTAAGGTTATCCAACACTTTCAAGGCTTCATCCATGTAAGGACAAAGGTGAATGGGATGATTCCCTCCACATAACCTATAGAGAAATTTGACTTTCCTTTTTTTCCCATGGGCATTATTATCACTAGTTGAGGGTTTTTCACCAACATGATCTTTATAGGCTAATGAAAAGGGTCGATTCGAGTCGGTAGACCAGATTTCTAACACCCTGGGAATACTAGGACAATCCCTAAGAAGGTGGTCACCCTTACATAACTTGAAAGGGAATTTGACTTTGCGAGATTGATTGGAAGGCTTTTCAACATCAGTTTCATTGATAGAAATGGTTTCTTGGTTTCCAACTTACTTATTATTCTTCTTTTTCTTCATCTTATTCTTCTTGTTCTTAGCTTCATGGTTACTAGAATCTAGAATTTCACCAGGCAAAGAGGAAGAATGGGGTGAAGAAACAGGTGAAGAAGGCGAGGGGTCAACTTTAGGATCAACATGAGGTTGACACTATTTAGGTGAAGGTGAACTTGGTTGAGAAGAAACTTGGACATTTGGAACCATACGAGTTGAAAATAACCAAACTAGAAAAACAATGGTTAATCCAGGGAGGGACAATGTTTCCAAATGAAGGAAAAGGAACAGGATTCCCATCTTAGAATATTCCTTGATTGGTAAACTCAGTAACTGTTGCCATTGGTCTCAACCTAAAATCTTCTAAGGAGTTGTGCACAGGCAAGATGTTATTCTGTGGGCAGTAAATTTTAGAAATTAAACACAAAATAAATAAAAAAGGGTGAAATAGGCATAAAGGATTACTAGGTATCTATGAACTGCAATACGCCTTAGCAAATAATTTTACCAAGGACTTAACATGAGACAACCAATATCCCCAAATGATGTGTTCAGTGTATCACGTTTGCAAGGCAATCGATTCAGTTATCTATGGCAGGCTTGCAACCTAATGCTGTCTCCCCAAATATACATGATGGTACATGGGATTCTAGTCCGTAGTAGTTTTTTCTAATGCGTAACCATTCGATGAGAGCATCTACAATATACTTAGCATACATAAATATACTTCCATACATGGGACAAGATATCACCCCCAAATTGTAACGCAGACTGTTGGTGACAAATCCTACGTTTAACGATGTCAAAACACATCTCTACCTTAGACCTCTAAATTTTTGGTTTAATTTCAAATGATCCTTAGGTTAATTGGAGTTCATTTTAATTTGACCTTGATTAAAGTTTCAATTTCAAGGCTCAAAACAATGTCACATGAATACCTATAATGCAAGTAGCATGAGAAAAGGACTCTTTCAATTCAATGAATGTTATCTAGTTTAGGGGAGAGTTTAAAACAATGATGAAGCAAACAATAATGCAGCAAAAAAAGATTTTCCTAATCCAGATCACTTTCACTATCTGAATTCAAGTCAAAGCATTCAAAGATGTAATGTAAAAATATATTTTTTGAAAACTATGCAACTGTAATCTATGCACAATTTCCTTTTTTCTGTTTGATGAATGAGAATGCATTCAATGCACTTTTAGAAGAAACAAGAATCTATTTAATGCACCTTCCAATGAATGAGAATGCACTCAATGGAACTTTTATCTTTCAATCATTAAAAAATGTAATCTGAGTTCAATGATAGATCCCAAAAAATGACTTTTCAATGTAATGTGATCTAATGCACTTTAACAAAAAGTAAACCTTGATATGAAAACTAAATGAATGAAAAATAAATTTATTTTATGGTCTAAAAAGAACCAATAATACTCAAGAAACAACAAATCAATATTTCTTCGAAACACACAAGCAACAAACAATAATTTTAATTGACTCAAAGAATCAAAGACTCAAAGACTCAACCAAAATTTCATTTTTACCACTTCAAGTATTGGATGGATTTTTGCATGCCACAAAGAAACTAATACCAAAAAGACAAAATTTGATGCACACAGAGCAAGAGGATGAATTCAGACATTGGGACACACTAGTCCTCCATTTTAGTAAAAACCCTACAAATTCTCAAATTTAAAGATCAACGCTACTTTACATAGAAAAAACCGTGCACTACTTTAGAACCCAAAACCCATGCTAACAGTGCTACTTTGCATAGAAAAAACAATGTTGGTCTAAGAAAATGTACCAACTTGAGTAGAAAGTGAAAGACGGGGTTTTCAATGCGATTATTCTTAAAAATATCCGCGCTGGAAGGGCGATTGTGTCTGAAAAAATGCGCGTTGGTTGAGGAATGCTTAGGAAACGAAATCCAAGCCAAAGTAGGAACCTAAACCTAATACTCTAAAGAAAAAATAAAACAATATGCATACCTATAGAGACCGAAAAAATCTCAGATATCGATAATCGGTCAAACTAATCAAGGATCAACCCAGGAAAGGGAAGGATAAGAGGCTAAAGCTCCCCAGTGGAGTCACTAATTCTATTTTCAAGATAAATCCCCTCTACAAACAGAGGTGATCTATTTAGCCCTCGAGTGAGTCTAGAAACATGAGATACTTTCTAATGCAAATATTTCTTAACTAACATTCATAATGCGACAAGAAAAGAGATAGAAGTACCCTTTTCCCAATGCTACATTCAAATCCGTTGATGATGACCTTGATCCAAAATCCTTGGAGGCTCTCTCCCTGCTACTGATGGCACACGAATACCTGTGGATGATCAAGTATCAAAAAAAATGTAATCAAATATAATAATCATAAAAATTAGCTATCTAGCAGATCAAGGAGTACCAAAATATTTGCATAAGAGATTAGACAAATATAGAAAGCAAACATCATATGTTTTTTTGATAAATATGAAAGGAAGGACTTACAACCAGACCTTGATGTTGAAGGCCTCCCTTTGGTGAAAATATGAGTCCTTCACCGAAGCTCTAAAGCATTACTTCTCCCAACCAATTAGGTGTCATGACAATGTGAGAATGTAAAGGGAATGAGAGTTCAGACTAGCCCAACAATGACCAACTAGGACCAACATTATTGGAAAGAGAGGCATGAATTTATAGGAAGGGAGAAGAGGTTGGGAGCCCATGAAAGGGGGAGGAAGGTCCACTTTCTAAGGGATATACCCCCATGGATGAGATCAAAGCTCTAAAATCATAGAGCTTGACTCTATCACCAACGTTTAACAATAAACTCGCCACCCTAGAACTTCTAGACGTCGAAGGTTCTCCTCCATTTGAGGAAACACTCCAAGAAATGGATCATTGTGGTTTTCCAAGAAATAATGGTGTTGGCAGTGCTAAGCCAGAACTATCAATCTGACATCAACGTGAGCATGACACTAGGAAACATGTTGACCTAGGAAACTAGGATTTTGACCAAGTTTCTTGAGTAACCTTCCAAGGAAGTTTTATTTGACTCTTCAGGGGATGTCTTAACATATTTATTTATGGTGGAAACATTGCATAGTGTTTGTCATGGGGAATTTCAGGATCAGGGACAGGAAATGAACATGGTGAAAAATTACTGTGTAACAGTGCCCATTAAAGAATGAAGGAAGAATGGGGATTGATGGTTGAAATACTTTATGGACCAAGGAAAATAATTCAGATCACTGCCAGGAAACCTGCCAAATCAAACATCTTACAATATATGACATCTATGGTATGAATATGCCTAACCACATGACTCTACACTAGGCATCAAATAACACATGAACCCATAGCATGGTCATAGCCATCCATCTAAAGAGATCATAGAAATGGATCTGCGGTATGGACACATCCATCCGTATAGATAGGATCATGTATACAATCATGAATACTTAATAACTCCAGGCATCCCAGATCAAAATCAGATGTGACCTAGGGTCTTCACCATAGTCTTAATCAACCCAATGTAAGAATCTAGCCATGCGAATAGATGTGTTGGTGTCAAACATGGTAAAAACCACTTGATTACTAGTCAATGATGAAAATTGTTAATAGACACGAGAGAGACCACCAATAATGATGATGGAATTCAAGGTACAACAACACAATCTACAACTATGAATGAATGTGTTGAACTCAAAAACTTAGAGAATCATTTGATCGAAGGCCAATGATGTGAACTCGTCATTGAACACGAAGAACTTTGCATGCCTCTAGCATGGTGACTCAATTCAAGGTACATGCCCCCCTAAGCTTCATCTCATTCATTGAAGTAGACTACTGGTTACTAATAGGTAGATGGAATGAAAGTTCATTTACGAGATCAAGTGAAAGACTCGACTGGGAATTTATGAGATCCAATCAAAGACTCGAATTGAAAGGGGATTTGTTTACTTTTTTAATGAGCTTGACACAATAAAATAACTATGCTCATAGGGACCTATGTCATTTTTTAACGAGGTTGAAATAGTAAAAGAACTATCCTCATGACGCCTTGTTTCATTTTTTAAGGAGCTTGACACAAGACAAGGAACTCTGCTCCGAAGATCTTGTTTCATTTTTTAAGGAATTTGACACAAGAAAAGGAACTCCACTCCGAAGAGCTTGTTTCATTTTTTAAGGAGCTTGACACAAGAAAAATAATTCTACTTCGGTACCTTGTTTTATTTTTTAAGGAGATTGACACAATAAAAGGAAACTTGCTCCGAGATACCTATTCATGGCCCATAAAAGTTCATGCCTTCCAAGAGGTTCTCTTCATATGGGAGAACAACACTCTAGAAATCAGGGTCCAATGCCCCCAGTACATGGTGCACTATATCACTGAATGGGTCATAAGTAGACACGGGCATGGAACATGTTGCCACATAGTTAACCTATAGCCCAGTATATGTCTGATCATTGATAAATTAAAGTTAAATGCCAATAACACCCCCCACAACCTATAATAATTCAAGGGGTGTGTTAGGTAGTGTCTGAAAGTGGTATTAGAGCCAAGTTCGAAACTTGGATTGAATGGTTCCTGAAGAAGTAATGTTTAGAGCCAGATAAGAATCTACGATGAACAGAAACCCGTAGACCAAATTGAAAATAAAAATTTAGCCATTGCATCTACAAACTTTCTTTGTAGTGATATTAATACTACAAATGCAAGTGTAGTTAAATATTTATAATTTCATTTTTAAATAAATTAAATATGAAGAGCTACAATATACATAGTATTGGTTGATAATTTATGGTAAAGTCTATAATTATGGATTTGATGATAAATAAGCAACATTTTAGGTCCAATTTCATGAGAGACACGGCTAAATAAATTTTTAGGAAGTGTCTGAATATTATCAACGTTATTTCTGCCCTATATCCAAAATGCATTGGGGGTGTTCTTTCAATAAAAATGAGTGCCAAATATAACCCTATTCCATAGACAAACAAGAATATTTTTAATGCCCCAGGATTATTGTCCCATGATGATGTGCACCAAAGTGGTGACACTTTCATATAACCAAAATTGGACAGGTCTTGAAAAAGAGAAATTAATTCTCATGATTTGTATGTATACTGATGTTAAACTTATAGATGCCTTTATATTTATATGACTCTTTTCTATATGGCACTAGCATGGGTGTTAAATGTATGAACAACACCAAACAAATGCATCATATTAGCATGCTTACTATTTGGATGACAAGGTAAGAAACTAATGCATTATTTTTTAGATAACTAATAGATTTGTGTGTGTGACACTCAATCAGTCAGGAAAGAACAACACCCAAGGAGAGACTTCCCTATCAAACAAAAAATGAAGAATAACTCAGATGCTTGAAAATCCAACCAAAATGTAGAAAGAGAAGAGGGAGAATTCCCTTAATCTCTCTAAAATACTAGAAAGTTCTCTTGAATAATTTTGAAGGACTTTTGAAACTTTAAAATTGTTGAAGACATTGGGAAAGGTGTTGTCTCAAATTTTGTGCATATACTGAGTGCTCTTATTGAAGTGAATATGGGATGTTTGATGTGTTGTGTAGTCCATTGCTTATCATCATTGGTTACATGTTTCTATTTTTGTGGATTGTGTGAATGGCCAATGTTCATGTTGTCATCATGTGTTGTTGTGGTCTTTTCTCTATTTTTCTTCTTACCTTATTTGTTTGGCCGTGATGTGGTATTGGGGATTAACAAAACAAAGCGAAGAGTATCATGATGAAGAGTTGGAAAAAACTTAACTAGGAGTTCAAGATGATTAAATCTTTTCCATGAGATTAAATTTTAGTAGAGGTAAGAATATGACAAATTTTCCAAGAGAACTTAGATGGATCCACCTAAACAAGTCGACAATGACAAGACAACTACAAAAAGGAAGATTTTTATTTTTATTTTTTCTAAACTAAATACTACTTGGAATATATGCCCTATTTTCATGTCAATAGTGAGGTGAATGTATAACGATACCACTTTTGACAAGCCATTTTTGAGAACCATCATAGTAAGATGACGATTGGTTAATGATCTTAAATATAGGGACTGTGTGAATGGTATGCTCAGAGTAACACGATGAGCTTACCTAATAAAAATCCTTGTCATTTTTTGTTAATACACTCATGCGTACAATTAATCACGCTTAAGAATGCATCATTATTGTACCCTTGTGTTGATGTTTATGGTATGGAACTATTGAATATCACAACTATGAGTACACTGACAACCAACTGGGTTCCATGAAATAACTCCAACTAGGAAATATTTCCTTGACGGCCAAGCCAATTATGAAAATAAGAACAAATATATTGGATTGAAAAATGTTGGGTGATTGCTGAGAATGATAAACCACTAGTGATTGCTATGGATAAGAAACCACCAGTGCTTGTCTCTTGCTGAGAATACACCCATGTAGTGAGTGTAATGGCTTCTTTATAAGACTGATAAACCACTATAGCTTGTTTTGAATATAAGACCATTGATGTTTGTCTCTGGATGAGAAACCACCTATAAAGCAAGTCATTATTGCTTGTAATTGGGTGAGAAATCATCGGTTCTTACTATGGCTAAAAAACCACTAGTGCTTTCCATTGTTGATAAAATATCTGCAAGTGATATCAATCTCACAGCTCAATTGGTACAATGCCTCACTTAATTTGAGCTGGATGTAGAGTGTTTGAAGTAGTATATTTTCCATTGAGTGCTTGCATCAGATGAGAAACCTATTAGTGATTTGAACTTGAAAGAGGGAGCTGACTTAAGACTATGTGGAGATATGGATCATATACGTCATTGAGTGCTTTCTTATCTATGAAACTACTTAGTTCTTATGAAACCAAAGTAAGAAATTAGTAATTATAGAGATAAGTATCAAGTTATAAATTTAAATAAATTTCTATTTAAATTATCATTTAAAATTTGTGTGATTAATCTCATGAAAATCATGTGCTTATGTTGTGGGTGAGATACTAAACTATCCGACACATATGTATGAAGCTAATTTACAGAAATATCAGAGTGTGCAACAAATCATAATGGGACTATAGGCCTTAAGGACTAGGCCGTTAGAGTGAAATTGGAACCCTATGACATGCAATGATTGCCCTGAAACATGAGGTGGAATAATATGATATTGGTTATTATAGAAAGGTAGAGGGATGCATTGGTTGTGAAGATTCTTCTTGAGTGAGGAATCCTTGCCAAGGAATGGATCACCCGAGGGACTAATAAAGAATCGAAGGGGGTGCCTAAACTTGGAAGGTGTTTGACTACAGTGAATAAGATTATAGAGTAGTGGGTTTAAAAAAAAAGCCATGTGTATAATCAAGGGGATTAGGCATGCAATTTGCATGTTTTAGGAAGAAATTAGCTGAATTTATGAATAAATTGAATGCCATGGTTGGACTGAAAAATTCAAGGCATAACAAATGGCATTGAGCAAGGAGTTGTGACTTTAGGGCTCAATTAGCTCTGTTCATTTTTATAGAACACCAAGTGTTAATTTTTCGTAGGGCTATATTTTTCTTTTCTTTATTAAGTTCACCCCACAGTATCATAACATTATTCATATTTACATCATTATTCATCAGCATATGTAACCATGTAGAAAGAAAAATAAAATTCATCAATGCAGCAAAACATAAAGGAGCATAGGAAGAAAAACATGCACACATAGAGACACTACTATTGATTGGAGACGAGGGAAAACCCCACTATTGGTAAAACCCTTGAAAATTATTCTTCTAGTAGATTGTCATCAAATGATTCAGAAAAAGAGCCTAGAATGATCCATATATTCACAACAATTAAAATATCCATGAAACACATCTAAACATCCAAAATCTGAATTTGATGACTATAATATACTATCACTGCCTATAGAATAATGTTAAACAATGTTGTCACTGAGCGGAAACTTTAGAGTATTGTAGTTTCATCTTTGAGGCCCTAGCCACTACCATAACACTTTGTGCCTATGGTTATGGGTCCCTAGCCACTACCATAACACTTTGTTTTTATGGCTATGGGTCCCTAGTTTCTACCATAACACTTTATGCCTACGACTATGGGTCCCTAGCCACTACCATAACACTTTGTACTTGTGGCTATGGGTGAGTGCAACCTGATATAACTCTGAAGCCCTAGACAATACCATACCACTCTATGCATATGGATATGGGTCCCTAGCTGCTACCATGCCCATAGAAAGCTTGCAGCCAGACCTGAAATCCACCAATTCTATGGCTGCGGCAAAAACATAAGCCCTAAATTTTGTGCGAGCTTCAGACCTATGATTTCAAACCTTCGTGCAAACTCCTTCCGTCAAACCTGTGCGAACCAAGACAAAATTCAAGAGAAGAAGAGAGATTGATCAATGTGTGCAAATGAGCTTGAGTTATTTTTTGTTTATAGGATTTCATGAGGGTCCACTTGATGTTAGGTCTGACCCATCCATTGGTACAAGTGCATAGGGTCGACCTAATCCAATATACATGAGTGGGTACATAAATTTAGAAAATAAATTTTTCTTATCCAAACTAGGTGATATTTAGGTCGTTTTTGGTCCTCTCGAAAAGAGGAATTCAATAAAATCATAATATTTATCATATGAGCTATCCAAGGTGGAATTTAACAACATTTGGTTAAATTTAACACTCGCTCTCAACTAGGGAGAATTCCACTTGCCACTATCTGAAAATCGTTTAATATGACATATGTCACATCTCAAGTATCTCATCATCCCTAATCATAAATTTACATCTCTCGTTGCATACTTGATTGTCCTTGTTCATATGCTAAATATTCTTGAATCTAGAAGAAGAAGAATTTCCTACCAAAGGGGAGGTTAAGATACCATCCTCTATTCATCGAGTTACAACCCAAAACTTTTTCCAGGGGATACTACCCAGAATATAAGTTGGCGAGATACTACTTAGAATATCAGTTGATGAGATACTACCCAGAATATATGTCAATGAGATACTACCAAGAAATATGTCATCAAGATACTACCTCGAAATGTTATTAGGATACCACCAGAAATATTGGTGGGGAGTCAAATCTATGACTTGCATCATCATCAAATTTCATATCATCAGGGAGCACAAATCAACCTAAAATCACATCGGGGAGCTACTACTCATCCCAGAATCTCTATGACCCCATATCGGGAAATAGGTGACATAGGGGAGCTACTACTCAAACCATCCTATTGCCTACTGATTTTCCCATCAATGACCCTGAATAGTCATGTGGTATAAAACCTACATCATAATCCAACTTGGATGAGATACCCAACTTACCAAGAGGTAAGGATCACACACCTCCAAGCCTCCTCAACCATTGGCCAAATACAGAGGGATAATCCCAACAAGGTCAATATTATGGGTATGATGCTAGCTTGGGTATACTCTACAATGACCTAGATAGGGTGAGCTACTACTCCAACCCTGTGGGTAATAGATACGGATAACACCCTATTGTAAAAAATTCCCTCAACCCCAGGATCACGATATCTCAATTCCATACCCTGGGAGCTCAGACAGGGGAGGGAGAGCTTGGAATAGTGTCCTTAATCAACACTTCTTTCATCATACTCATATCATCATACTTGTATCAAGTAAGCATCATCCATCAATAGTACTTGTATTCTGTTTATTTAGGAGATCGAATGAAATATCATGTTAGAGCATAAATAATCATATAGATGATAAAAGGATACCATTATCATCCTCCTTTTCAAGGAGGTGACAATCACAAGCCTAATCTTGTCTCATACAACTTCACTGTCTCAATATATGAGAGTATCTCAGTCCAAACTATATATATATATATATACGGTATTCTCTTCTTCTCTATGTCATTGCAATGTATCCATGTCATATTCATAACTTTCTCAAACATTTCTTCAAGCGCTTCTTCATCCTGCTTCATAGCTAGCCATGCTAGCAAAATCATACTCAACCTCGGTCGTGCTATAGAATTATCATCATGAAATATCTCATAATAAGGAAGAATTCATATGTGCTCATCTTATCAAAAATCAACATCAACTTATCCATACATTCATATATTATAGGTAGAATATCTCAGACCAATAATATATCATCTCATGCAAACATCTCGAAGGATTATCGGTGGAAACTCAAAGTGAATGAAGTGACTCAATCATGAATTTAGTCAGATTTTATGCAAATCACTGTAAATATATGGATGGATGTTCTAAATGGAACATCAATGCTTCAATCAACAGTCGATTTCCATGTTAGGTTCAAAAACATCTTGAACTTCAAATCAAAGTGTCCAAGGATTTTTATTTCCATCTTCCAATACTTCTTTAATAACTTATCTTTTCTCAACTTCAAAAATTGATCCATCATGCCATGATACACCATTTCTAGCTTTAGAAGCCATTTACCTCTAACTTATATCATCAAAGTATCTTTACCTAAAATTAGTATATTTTCGGTATATAAAAAACAAATTCAAAATCAAATTCATACCTTGGAACACTTCTGAAGTAAAGGCTTGGATTAGCCAATCATCCTAGCTTCATTAGATAACTGTCAATGCAGACATATCTAGATTGGGGGATCTTGATGCATGAAAATCTCATTGAAACCATAACACTTTACCAAACCATCATGCCCAACCTTTCATAAATCATTATTATGCAATCAAATCAACTCATCAAAGTTTAGAAGCCAGATCAATACTAATATCAAAATTAATAAATATATCAGTGTTAGTTCATAGGACCAGGTGACAGGTAAAGCTTTCATCATGTCATTAAATTATATATTATCATTCCAATGGGTTGTCATCAACCATGCAATATTAATAAAAAATTTAATCAAGTCATTGGAAGTCACTATGCTCATATATCATTATCCTCAAGTAAAATCTTTAGTCGTTAAGTCAAATCATGTCGAATGCCTGTAAACATAATGACATATCTATATCTTTTTCATGGTCGCCTGCAAACACAATTTAAGTATTCATGTTCATATTATAGCAAACATTCAAACTTCCCTGTTCTCAGGTCTTTCAGTTACACATCTATGGAACTGACATCCTCCAGGTGAACCCCTGTTTTCGTGCACAAAACTTAAATTTAGTGTCTATCAGACATGCTCTCACCTATGAGCCTTCCTTTATGTGAGAGAGGCTCAAAACTCTACTATATATCAACAATTTCAGATACCCTAAAAATTTTAGATACCCATAAATAAAACTTCAACGGAACATATAATTTCATCTTCATTCATGTCATCAACCTGTCTTTGCTAGAGTCATGCAATGACATATCTGTTAGATCATAAAATCAAACATGTATCCATCAAGGTCAGCTACTACATAATCACATCATGACATCAAAATTTCATCAAGGGTTAGATTCCCATGATAGGGGCAACAGACAGGTGATACATCACAATTCAAGGATCATGAACACAATAACACTTATGTCAAGGCATTCAGTTTTACTAATCACATCAAAAACATAACCATGATTAATAAGAGATCTAGAGTATCAATCTCATTGTTCTATCATGATTAATAGGATCAAGTAATGTCTTTCAACAAAACATTAATAAAACAAGAGCGTCAACCCTCTTTATATACTTTCATCATACTTTTCACAAGCATTATTAATACTATATCAATGACGTAATATTCTATAAGAGATCCAACGTGTTGTATGTATATCAAGTGTCAATAGTATCATTTACTAGAGTGAAGGTGCTAACCTTATTCACAAAATCAATATCTCCAAAAACAATAGATGTTAGCCAAACATCGAGTTATGTCGCTATATCCAAGATCAACAATAAGTAGCCTCACAAAATCAAGAATATCAGCAGGATCAAAATTTCAATACCAAGTGCACCATTTCATCATAGGAAACATAAATCCAAATCACTCTCATATGCATGCATGAACCATTTGCGAAGGAGACATTCTCAACATACCATAGGGCTTACCTAGACATCCAATGTTATAGCTGAAACCTAACATTAAAAAAATATACCATGCATACGTTGTAGTATTCGAATACCTATGCACCTTCACATAGGCAACTTGTAGTGCTTGTCACCTTTTGATCAAGTGTCTCTTTACCTTTTCCAGATCTATATTTTCTCTCATGCATCTCAAATGACTCAAGAAGGATCCACTTATCACATCTCATCAAGGCAGTAAGATAAATCCATATACTTCAAATATACATGTAGAAAGTATACACAATGATCAAAACAATAATTATAATAATCAGATCCATAATTATAAACAAGATTAAGGAACAAAGAAACATCCAGAGTCAAGGAGTACTTATCTTCAATGAGAGGTGATCCTCTCCCTCTTGAACTAGCCTGCAAGAGGAATCACTATCCATAGTACACATAAGAATTTTGTCTTCAATCAACTTTATCAACAACTAGGTCATCTAGGGCTTCATCAAATCAATCCCAAGTGCTTGAGCATATTCACATAGACCATGCTAGCCTTTCATACATAAAATATCAAGTCTTTTCCATAAACCAAGGTTTCTCTCAAACCCTAACCATCAAATCCTTATTCACTAACTACCAATGGTTTTATTCATACCCTAGAGTTCTTTTAAGTCTCTACCATCCTCTTCTTGATTCCATCAAAAGTATCTCCATGGGGGTGATATCCATGGTTTTGCTTCATCCCAGCTTTGAAACCATGTTAATTTTTCATAGGGAAATATTGTTATTTTCTTTATTAATTTCACCCCATAATATCATAACATTATTCAGATTTAAATCATTATTCATAAACATATTCAACTATGTAGAAAGAAAAATAACATCATCATCAATGCAATGGAACATACAGGAACATAGGAAGAAAAACATACACACATAGAGACACCAGGATTGGTCAAAGACCAGGGAAAAACTCACTATGGGGAAAACAATTTGAAAATAATTCTTCTAGTATATTTCCATCAAATGATTCAGAAAAAGAGCATAGAATTATCCATATCTTCACAAAAACTAGAATATCCATGAAACACATATAAGCATCAAAACCCTAAATCTGGTGTTTGTAATATATTGTCACTTCCTGTAGCATAATTTTGAACACTGATGTCACTGAGAAGAAACTTCGAAGTACTATAGTTTCATATCTGAGGCTTTAGCCTCTACCATAACACTCTGTGCTTGTGATTATGGGTCCCTAGCCACTACCATAACACTTTGTGCCTATAGCTACGGGTCCCTCGCCACTACCATAACACTATGTGCCTACGAATATGGGTGAGCACAACACAATATGACTCTAAATCCATAGATGCTAACATAGAACTTTGTGCATGTGACTATGGGTCCATAGCCACTACCATGCCCATAGAAAGCTTGTGGTAAGATCCAAAATCCACCAATTCTGTGCCTACGGCTAGAACAAAAACCCTAATTTTTGTGCAAGCTTCAGACCTGTGATTTCAGACCTCCACACAATCTCCTTCTGTCAAACCTGTGCAAGCCAAGTCAAAATATAAGAGAAGAAGAGAGCTTGATCAATGCATCCAAATAAGCTTGAGGTATCTTCTATTGATATGCTTCCATGAGGGTCCACTTGATGTTGAGGTCGACCTGTCCATTGGTACATGTGCATAGGGCCAACCTAATCCATTATACATGAGTGGGTACATAAATTCAAAAACAAACTTCTTCTTATCCAAACGAGGTGATATTTAGGTCGATGTTTGTTCTCTCGAAAAGAAGAATTCAATGTAATCATCATATTTTTCATCTGAGTTGTCCAAGGTGGAATTTGACCACATTTACTTAAATTTAACACTAGGAACAATGTTCCTTTAAGGGGGTGGGTTTGCAACATCACCCTATTCTACCCATGTTATTTTAAATGTAGCAGTGGCAACCACACCAACATGGAAAGAGCCACAATTTGTCGAAACCCTAAGTAATTCATATTAAATAATTAATCAAAAAATTATTTTAATTAATTGAAGTATTGACTACCTTACAGATCCCTAGTTTGAGTAAAATTTTTGGGTTCTACTTCTTTCCTTGAATAGCCATAATGCACCGCAATGAAATAAACCCAAATTATCACCACCTATTTTTAATAAACCCATATTATATACTATTAGGATGATTTATAGTTTGAGAACTATCAACTAGTGTTTGTGCCTTTAAGGGGAAAGATGGTTGGGCGGTGCCCATCCCAGATAACCCTACCACATTGAAGAGGTAGCATGTGGGAAAAGAAAAGGTAATTTTAGTTGTGAGGATGTTATCACTCCCCCAAACTTCCTAATGCTGAGAGTGGGATTGAAGGAAGGTAACCACATACCAAGATTTAGGTCAGGTAGCTAACCCTACCAAGACCAGAGAGGGCTCTCTCATTGTCACTTTACAGTTAATTGAATGATTGAATATCTATTGATATTAGGCTAGGTATGTAAGCATCATTAAATAGGATTTTTTTTTATGTTTTAAGTGTTGGATAGGAATGTCAGTGAGGACGTTGGGTCTAGGGTTTTTAGGTTTGAATTCTACGGTAAATTTGCAGAGAATGTGAGAGGCCATATAGGTATCTTGAAAGAATGTTTAATTGGTAATTGAGTATAAGATGAAGTGATAGAAATTCTGAATGAGCACTGAGGTGAATTCATTCATTTAAAAGAACATTAACATATCATGTAAACCTTTTCTAAAATAGAGAATGAACAAACATGATTTATGCTTATAAAATTACAAGATAAAAACATGGAAGCATGTATCTGAAAGAATAAAATATATCATTCAACATGAATAGATAAAAATACAAATAAATAACAAATGCTCCAATGCATACCAAAATATTCTCAACACAAGTTCTCCAAGATTGTCTTTGATTTCATTCCAAAAGGTTGTACAATAGGTCAACTACAAAATAAGACTATCCGCCCCAAGAAAAGACTAAAGTGAGTCTAACTATAGAAAATATTAACAATGATACCTCATAGGGTCAAAATCCCATCGAAAATGCATCATAAAAACATGATATGAGTCACTTCCTAGATTCTAGGGAGGTTAGAAATCATTCCCATAAATTCAGCTGACTAGGAGTGTGTGTCCCCCACATTAAATTACATGTTTCCTCATAATAAGAGGCAAAAAAAAACTCAATCAATCTAATTCCAACTCATAGGATAGAAAAACCTTGAAATTATGACATTTTCTGGGCTTGACAAGTGTCTTGAGAAATCCTATGCAGATGTGTAAAACTTTCTAACATATGTGTAACAAAATTTTACAGATACGTAACAGAAGTTTGCAAACAATTTTGAGGCACTTTTAGTAGTCCAAATACAATTACTAAAGAAAGGTCAACTATCCCTGTGTGTCTATTTTTCATAACATCTTGAATTTTTCAAAATGACCCATGGGAAAGCCTCCAAAAGTTCATTCTCCCATGATTACTCCATATGCATAACAAGGCCTCCAAAAAAGTGGCAGAAGCATAGAAAATGGGTGTTTTTTTGGCCTTTTCTGCAAAATTAGAGCTTTTCATGCAAAGATGGTTCTATATCTGTGATTTACTCATCAAAATGCATCAAACCATATAAGCCATTCATCATTTGGATGCCCCTAAAACAAACATAAAAAAAATTTGCTACGCATTTGTGAGGAGGGAATTTCCAGGGGCGTAACAAATTTCTCCAAATGTGTAATACACTTGTTTGGAGTAGTTTTCTTGCCTATTTTCAAACCCTTTACCACTATGGATTCAAATGGAGGTAAGAGAGGAGCTCTACCACACATTAAAAGAGAAGAATGAGTTGAATGAGCCTCTTTTTTCCTTTTATAAGCTTTTGAAATGACTTTTTTGTCCTCTAATGAAAACAATAACTATGAAGAAAATTTTGCCTTTTTTTAAATCCTTTGATATTGAAATAAATTTTGAAATAAGAAAAATTATATTACCTTATTCTTCTAAGTATTATAACTCCCTTTAGAAGACTTATATGATGGAAATGAAGTATTGTTTACCTTGTTTGATGACAAATTGGACTTTTCAAAGGAAAAACAATGATACCTAGAGAGAAGAACTAGATGGGATTGAGTGAATGACCTAATAATTCTAAATGAAAATTAATGGGATGACCTTTGAGGTGATTATGGACATGCATGGGATGAGGGGAGAAACATTTCTGACCTATATTCCTTGAGTGAAAAAAATGTATTTTGCAAACTTGTTTGAAAAGACTAAAAATTTTGACCTATGACTACTAGAAAATTAACTGAAAGAGTATGTTTGATCACTGACATATTGACACTAACATTGGCTCTAGATGGGGATGGAAACTCCTTCAGGAGGTATCAATAACACCATATATTAGGAAGCCTTACAATTGGGCAATGGAGTCAAAACTGGAAATTGAAAATTTTTTGACAAACTTGAAGTGATGAAATAAATCTGGAAATGACTTTGACTAAAAATATTGACTTGACTCTGAATTGAAATCTGATTGAAAATTTTTAAAAAAATTTAAAGAAAAACATGAGCTGACTGTAAAATTCTCATGGCCTTCTCCTCGGGCTTCAAAATTATGAAACAACTTCCTTATTCTTGGACAACAAATTAAAATGATATGTACAATGAAAGTGAACCTCCTCTTCAATGATCAAGTAAGGTAATGTTTGAGGAACCTACCATTGATTGGTCCTCCCAAAAGTTATTGCCCTTCAAGATACTCTAATAAAAATTCCTTATTACCTCTGAATGCAGTGATCTTGTAAGGACCTTTCCAGGGATTATCAAACTTTCCATGCTTACCTTTGTATTCATACCAAGCATCCCAACGAAGAACAATATCTCCGAGCTTAAAATCATCAAATTTTGTATTCTTATCATAAATATTTTTTATTTTCTCTTGGAGCTTTGAAGTGTGACTGAAGATTTCATCTCTTAACTGTTGTAGATGAATCATTTTTCTAAATATAATTTTTTTTCATTGTCGATCTCTTGCAGAATATTCATCATTGGTACAACTAAGGAATTAGGGAACACTGTGTCAACACCATACACAAGATGGAAAGGTGACATATTGATTGATCTATTCATGCTAAATTTGTCTGCCCATAGAGCATTGGTGAGATTTTTTTTCCAATTTCTCTTGTTCTCTTGTAACATCTTCTTGATTATGTTCACTAAAGATTTATTTGATTATTAAACCCGCATGTTGCCTTGAGGATAATATGTTGTATAATCACCAAGCCTGATGTGATACTTATCACAAAAATAAATCGTTTTCTTGGACTTAAAGGTGGATGCATTGTGAGTAATGATTTTGTATGGACAACCAAGACAAGATAGAATATCGTTCTCTAAAAACGGAATAATGATTGTGTCAGTAGCTTGCCTTGTGGGGTTGGCTTCAATCCATTTAGTAAATTAATCAATGGTAGTGATTATGCACTTATGATGGGCTGATGATGGAGGATGGATCTTGCCAATGAATTCAAGTCCCCATTGTTGGAATGGCGCTTGCACTTCAATTGGTTTTAAGGTAAAAGGCAAGAAATTTCTCTTTCCCTGAAAGATTTGACATTCATGACAACTCATAACCATTTTATAGACATCAGAAAATAGACTTGGCCAATAAAAACCTTCCCTCAAGATCTTGATTGTTGTAGTATTCCAATAAATATGATTTCCACAATCACCTTTATGAAAATCTCTCATCACTTTTTCAACTTCTCCTTCAACCAAAAAATTCAACAACACTCCTCCTGGATATTTGCAATAGAAGAAAATGTTAAGGATGCAATACTTAAGATCTCTCAACTTCAAAGATCTAGATTTATGACTTAGCAAGCCGGGAGGAGGATTCAAATGTTTCAAAACATGACCTATATCATCATACCAAGGCGATGAAGAAAAAATTTCAGATACGTCTAGTAATGTTTCAACCTATTGCTCCTTAGATAATGCAACAATAAAATTAATATCCAAAACATGTAGATTTGAATCAGCCACAAGATTTTCCATGCCTTTTCCCTTGATTAGCTTTGTAGGCTTTATCTCTAAGTCATAATCCAACATATAAGCGATTCATTTTCTTCGCTGCCCTTCAGGATCATTCTGCATAAGTACTTATTTGACAACATCGTTTGGGACATACACAATGACATCAGAGTGGAGAATATATATGTGGAAGTCCTTCAATGATTTGACTATTGTCAAGGCCTATTTCTCAATGATGCTTTACTTCAAGGCTAAATCTGTTATGGTTCTATTGAAGAAGGCGATGGGCTGCTCTGTGTTCTGATTTTTCTTTTTCATAAGGACATCAGCTAGAGTGTACTATGAAGCAAATGAAAAATGACGAAATCAAGTGTGTAATATAGACTAATAAGAATAGGAGCATGAGATAAAGCCAATTTAACTTTATTGAATGAATTATTCTCCTCTTTAGACCATTTTACTTCACTATATTTCTTCAACCTATCAGTAATTTGCCTCAAGTGTTCAACAAGATTGGGGACAAACCTTCTTAAAAAATTGATTTTTCCATTGAACAACTGGATTTCCTTTTTGCTCCTAGGATTGTCCAGGGTATGAATTGCTTCAATCCTTAAAGGATCTATCCTAATTACATATTTTGATATGATATGGCCCAGGAATTTACCTTCCTCCATAGTGAAAAAGCTCTTCTTTGGATTCAACGTTATGCCAAACCTTCTACATGTATGAAAATTTGCTTTGAAGTGTTGTATGTGCTGCTCATCTCACTTGGAAAAAATAGTGATTTCATGAAGATATCTGACCAAAAAGACATCCTTTTCATTGGAGAAATTGATATCCATTGCTCATTGAAAATTTTCCCCTGCATTATTCAATCCGAAAGGCATTTTGACATACATGAAGGTTCCCCATGGTTTTGTAAAGGCTTTATTTTCATGATCATCTAGGTGTAATAAAATTTCATTATACTGAGAGTATTCGTCCAGCAATGAAAGTGTAGAATATCCAACTGCCCTTTGCAGAATATGGTCCACCTTTGGTAATGGGTAATCATCTTTCAGTGACACTTTATTCATATTTCTGAAATATATACACAAATGAATCTCTCTTGTCTTCTTTCTCACTGGCACTAAATTAGACATCCAATTTGAAAACTGAAGTGGAACTATAATACCAGCAGTAAATAATCTATTTATCTCTTTTTGAATGGAGGGCAGCAACTTGGGATTAATTCTCTTTAACTTTTATCCGAAAGGTTTCTGATACGACTTTAAGAAAATTTTGTGTTGGATTATACTCTTATCGTACACTTTCAAATCAGAATATTTTCAAGAAAATGCATCATGAAAATGAGACATAAGAACTACATATTTACCTTTCATTTATGCACTCAAGGATTTTGAAATTTTGACCATCTTTGGCTTTTTTGGAGTGCCAAAGTTGAGATCTTCCACTCCCACTTATGTTGGTAGCATGTTCCATTTGCGTGCAACATTGTCTTGATATAAAAGCTCCTCCAAAGGCACTAAAACTCTTGGAATGGAGTTATCTTTTAGCTGAAGCACTTGCATTTCTATTGCATGGAATTCTTGGTCATCTTCATGGCACTGGTTTTGTGAATTCACAAATTCCTCTTCCGTATGTAAGAATTTGTTGATCTATTTATCATCTTGAAAAACCTTCCAATACTAAAAATTATCTGGAACAACAGGGTGATGTTTTAAGTTAATCTCATACTTCTTATTAGGATGTAATGAAATTTCAAAAACGTTGGCCGGAGTAAAAATAGAATCAACAATAACATTGTTGTCTCTTGGAATCAATGACAAAGTATACTCGATGAAGGTATTGAAGATATATAACACTGCATTTTGGTAGGCTCACATCCTTGGATGCTTCACCTGGTATTCCCCTTTGATTTTTTTTGTTACTAGCTTAGAGTCGCAATACACAGAAATTTTCTTGGCACCTAACTCCTTGAGAATTTTCAAACTGACTATCAAAACCTCATACTCAGCTTCATAGTTTGAACACTTGAAAGCTAGCTTATAATATGACATTTGAACATTGGGAGGAATTTTTAGTGATTTATTTATAGGGCTTTGAATCCAAACTCAAATTCCATCCCCTTCCTTTCCCAAGGCTCCAAAGAATTCCATGGTCCAAAAACTACTTTTTTCGTCTGGAAGTTGCAAATCGGATGACTGAAATTTACTTGTTTCTTTAGAGGATTCTGTTGTACCAATTTTTTTTTTTCTTTCACTATTTTATCTCTTTTTTGGGATGATGCACTTGGTTCCAAACCACTTGGCATATTTTCTTGAATTTTTGCATTTGCAATTTCTAAAACAGAATTTGAAAACTCATAATTTTCTGCTATCTCTTCAATCAAAAATTCAGAAGATATTGAACATTCATCATTGAATAAGATAAATGAATCTAAATTCGTGTGAAAATAATGTATGGGATGATTATTAGGCTTTTCTCTTTTACTGATCATGTACTTCATTTTACTTTCCCGATATAGTTTTCTGAGTTGCCCAAAGACGGGAATTGTAGCATATGAAAAGTCAAGCTGCAAGGTACCTCTAAGTTTTTCTCCCCATGACCGGGAGAGAAAAATTCCATATATGGGAGGGATATCAGCCACAAAAACATCCATGAGGACATTCTTGGCTAGGATTTTCTCTAAAGACACCATTAGGTCCTTAATGAGGCCAAGAAATTTTACCCTCCTTGAATCAAATGAATAAAGATCATGGTAAGTTCTTGTGATATCCAAGCCTAATATTTCCATAATGGCCTTGGGAATGAGGTTATGAGAGGCTCCAGAATCAGGCATGGAATTATGGAGGATAAATCATGGATTTTGAGGCTTAGATAAAATGGAGGCACCTCACTATCTTCTAAATTACCATAAAATCAAGACCAAATACAAGTTCCGGGTGATCATCACTCACATTAACCATGTCAGACATCTAATCCACCCTATGAAACTTAGCTACTTGAAATTTGTTCTGATCATTTAATACTATTTCAGTTAGAGGAATGGAGACTTTCAACTTGGCAATTTCATTTTCAAGACTAAAAAGAGCAGAATGTTTTTCTACCTCTTTTAATGACACATCTTTCTTCTCGAGCTGATCCTTGTGGGAAATATCCTTCTTTTGTCCTCCATATTGGAATTTTTTATCCCTATTCTGACTACTGGTGGAAGCTTCATTGTTTTTTGCAGGACTAGGAACAACAGGTCCCTTGTCTTTTCTTTGATTTGGATTAGTTGTCTCTTTTTTATGGGTATCATTTTTATATTTTATTTATTTATTTATTTCTGATTGGAGATTAAAGGAAAATTCCTAATCCTAAAACCATAATGCCTCTGTACTTGAGTAAGAGAATTCTGATATCCCCTCAGATAATCTTCTGTTTGTACTGATAGCATGTCATCATTTGACAAGACATATTGTTGATTGTTCAGTGCACACATTTTTGCAAAAAAATAATATTATTCAGTGACAAAAATAGGCTATTGTTTTTCCTCAAATAAATGATTCTTTCTATAAAATTATTTTTCATCTTCTTCATTAGGAAATTCTTTGTAGTTCTGCTGAAATGGAGTGTGAATTGGTTGCTGACTTTTTGGATCCTGATCTCTCTATTCCCTTTGCTTGATCCTGTACTGAGGCTACTGATTTTGACCCCTGAAATTGGGATTTCTAATGGAGGGTTCAACTTGTCTATCAACAATGAAAATTTTATCCATCATCTTCTCCATGGTCTGGATCAAGGTGTCTAATTTTCCCTCTGATAAAGTAGATTTTTCCTCTTTGATATTGACCCTTTTCTTCGTCTTGATTTAAACTTTTTCGATCAAATTTTCTTCCAAGCTCACTAAATTTCTCTGAATTTCTTCAATATTTGATGGGTTTCTTTCCCTTAGCTGATAAGCCATCGAAGGATCGAAAACATCAGGATAGTGAAGTAAAGTAAGGCCTAAAGGAGGTTTGATATTCTTAGGAATTAAATCATATATTTTATTGAATCTATCTTTAAATTCTTAGACAGACTCATTGGGATTACTCTTCAAGGTGTTATATTCAACCAATATTTGCAGTGGATTCTTCTTCTCCTCCCATTTTGTCATAAACAAGTCAATCAACTGTTGTGAAGTACCCATTGAACTAGATATAAGAGAGCGGGACCATTTCTTAACCTCTCTTGGGAAACTCTGTGCAATGATGCACGTCTTGGCATCGTCATTATCAATCTGTTCAAGATCTATGAAATCAACCACTTTGAAAATGTGTTGGTAAGAAGTGACCTTTGATGTTCCATAAAAAAGGGGCAATATTTGACCATAATCCTGAGGAAGTGCAGTGAGTTGTTGGGGTAAAAGTAGTGGAACAAATCTGGCTATTATTAATGGAGGGGGTTGTAAGGGAGTTGATGGAGTAAAAACTTGCAGAGGTAATGATGGAATGAAAGGAAGGGATGATGATGTGGTTTTATGAGAATGTGTGATGACATGTGGTGAAGTAAAAGCCTGCTGCTGATATTGGAAATAAGCTCTTTATGACCATAAATTAGACCATACTTCACTATCAACCTCAGAATAAGAAGACTCAGAAAATGTTACAAAGGTATCAAAATCAATAGGATCAAAGAGAGTTTCTGAAAGAAAGGTTTCAAACTTATACCTGAACAAAGATGTTTCAAATTTTGAATTATAAGACAAATCGTCTGAAGCAAATCTCATAGGCAAGGAATTTGATTTGACAAGTGGAGGAATAACCCTTCCAAATTTCTGAGACTTGGGTTTCTGATTTCTGAAAAGACTCTCAGGGTCATTTACAATTGGCGAGGGAGTTGGGTCTGGATTTGAACTGGTATGTCTTTTGGGAGCCAGCTTAGATAGGAATTTTGGACTTTGGTTCAAATTTAAGAGTTCGGCCTGTTTTGAATGCTAGAAATTGCCACCCACAAGTCTAACCTTTAGAGGAATAAAGAAATATTCCCAGGGGAAATTTTGTAATCGATCCCCAGCAACAATGCCAAAAATATTATCGCTCCCCCAACTTCCCAAGGATGAGAGTGGGATTGAATGAAGGTAACCACAGACTAGGCTTCAGGTTAGGTAGCTAGCCTTACTAGGACCAAACAGGGCTATCTCATTGTCACTTTTCAATCAATGGAATGATTGAATATATATTGATCTTCCGCTAGGTACGTAAGCACCAACAAATATGATTTTTGTTTGATGTTTTAAGTGCTAGATAGGAATGTTAGTGAAGAGGCTAGGTCTAGGTTTTTTAGGTCTGAATTCCAAGGTCAACTTGCAGAGAATATGTGAGGCCAGATAGGTAGCTTGAAAACATGTTTAATTGGTCATTGAGTATAGGATGAAGTGATAGAAATTCTGAATGAGCACTGAGGTGAATTCATTCATTTATAAGAACACAGACATATCAAGTAAACCTTGTCTAAAACAAAGAATGAACAGACATGATTTATTCTTATAAAATTACAAGATAAACACACGGAAGCATGTATATAAAAGAGGAAAACATATCATTCAACATGAATAGATAAACATACAAATAAAGAACAAATTCTCCAATGCATACCACGAGATTCTCAACGCAAGTTCTGCAAGATTGTCTTTGATTTCATTCCAAATGGTTGTACAATAGCTCCACTCCAAAATAAGACCATCCAACTCAATAAAATACTAAAGTTTGTATAATTATAGAAAATATGAACAATGACACCTCATATGGTCGAAATCTCATCCAAAATGCATCATAAATACATAAGATGAGTCACTTCCTATATTCTAGGGAGGTTATAAACCATTCCTTAAAATTCAACTATGAATTACGAGTGTGTGTCCCCCACATTAAATTACATGTTTCCTCGTGATAAGAGGAAAAAACCAACTAATTTACTATTATTCCAACTCATAGGACAACAAAACCTCGAAATTCTAACATTTTCTGGGCTTCAGAAATAAACTGAGGAATCCTATGCAGATGTGTAACAGTTTCTGACAGATATGTAGAAAATTTTTACATATGCATAACAAAAGTTTGCAGCCAATTTTGAGGCTCTTTTAGGAGTCCAAATCCAATTATGGAAGATAGGTCAACTAGCCCTGTGTGTCTAGTTTCCATAACATTTTGAATTTTTCAAAATGACCAATGGGAATGCCTCCAAAATATCATTCTCCCAAGCTTACTCCATATGCATAACAAGGGCTCCAAAAAAGTGGCAGAACCATAGAAAATGGGTGGTTTTTTTGCCTATTCTGCAAAATTAGAGCTTTTCATGTAAAAATGGTTCTTGATCTATGATGCACTAATAAAAATGCCTCAAAAAATATAAGTCATTCATCATTTGGATGCCCCTGAAACAAGCATAAAAAATTCTCGTTACACATCTATGAGGAGGGAATTTCACGATTTGTGCAAAATTCACAAAAAATACCAAAATTCTTCAAAACTTATCAAAATTGGTTTTTTATCACCTGTGAGTGATGGGCTAAATAACCAAGGAAGCTTCAACCTAATATATCCTCCTATTTAAGCTTCATTTGAGTATCTTTTAGCCTTTTATTCAGTTGTTTTAGCCTTATTTGTGAAATTTTGTTCCTGGTGCGATAATGATTTTCCATGTGTATTTGGAGGTTGTTGTCTCTCTTAGCTCTCTTAAATAGCTTATCCAAATGTTAATTTACCCTTCTTAACCATAGCTCTCTGTCTTGATTGATCTCCATAACAATTAGCTCATCAAAGGTCAATTGTTCAGGTGTATAAGTTGACTATCTTTCTAGCTAGAGTGCCCTCTCAAGCCTTATTGTCTTTGGCCTTCTTGGTTTTGTTTCAGTCTCCATGTCCTACATTTGATCAACATCTATGATTTTCTTGCCTTTACCTTTATCTACCTCTAGGTCTAGCTTAGGTTTTATTTGTATCAGTTGCTTCACCTTTAATTGCCAATCCTCTTGTTGTAGGAAAGTAGAATTTGCAATGGAGAAAATATCCCTCAAATCTGTTATTTACTCATCCTTCTCCCTAATGATCTCCTCAGTTGATTTGACTTTAACTTGCTCTGCCACCTCAATCTCCAATGGCGCTGGATCACTATGTTGGTGCAAAGGTGTTTCATACGTCACATCATCACTAATCATAAATCTAAATCTCTCGTTGCCCACTTGATTGTCCTTGTTCATATGCTAAATATTCTCGAATCTAGAAGAAGAAGAATTTCCTACAGAAGGGGAGGTTAAGATACCACCCTCTATTCATTGAGTTACAGCCCAAAACTTTTTCCAGGGGATACTACCTGGAATATAAGTTGGTGAGATACTACTTGGAATATCAGTTGACGAGCTAATACCCAGAATATCTGTCAATCAGATACTACCCATAAATATGTCATCAAGATACTACCTCGAAATTTTATTAGGCTACCACCAGAAATATCGGTGGGGAGTCAAATCTATGACTCGCATCATCATCAAATATCATATCATCAGGGAGCACAAATCAACCTAAAATCACATCGGGGAGCTACTACTCATCCCAGAATCTCTACGACCCCAGATCGGTAAATAGGTGACATAAGGGAGCTACTAATCAAACCATCCTATTGCCTACTGATTTTCCCATCAATGACGTTGAATAGTCATGTGGTATAAAACCTACATCATAATCCAACTTGGATGAGATACCCGACTTACCAAGAGGTAAGGATCACACACATCCAAGCCTCCTCAACCATTAGCCAAATAGAGAGGGATAATCCCAACAAGGTCAATATTATGGGTATGATGCCAGCTTGGGTATACTCTACAACGACCTAGATAGGGTGAGCTACTACTCCAACCCTAAGGGTAACAGATACAGATAACACCCTATTGTAAAAAATTCCCTCAACCCCAGGATCACTATATCTCAATTCCATACCCTGGGAGCTCAGACAGGGGAGGGAGAGCTTGGCTTAGTGTCCTTAATCAACACTTCTTTCATCATACCCATATCAAGTAATGATCATCCATCAATAGTATTTGTATCCTGTTTATATATGAGATCGAATGAAATATCATGTTAGAGCATAAATAATCATATAGATGATAAAAGGATACCATTATCATCCTCCTCCTCAAGAAGGTGCCAATCACAAGCCTAAGCTTGTCTCATACAACTTCACTGTCTCAATATATGAGAGTATCTCAGTCCAAACTATATATATATATATATATATATATATATATATATATATATATATATATATATATATATAGTCATTGCAATGTATCCATGTCATATTCATAACTTTCTCAAACATTTCTTCAAGTGCTTCTTCATCCTAATTCATAGCTAGCCATGCTAGTAAAATCATACTCAACCTTGGTCGTGCTATAGAATTATCATCATGGAATATCTCCTAATAAGGAAGAACTCATATGTGCTCATCTTATCAAAAATCAACATCAACTTATCCATATATTCATATATCATAGGTAGAATATCTCAGACCAATAATATATCATCTCATGCAAACATCTCAAAGGATTATCGGTGGCAACTCAATGTGAATGAAGTGACTCAATCATGTATTTAGTCAGATTCTATGCAAATCATTGTATATATATGGATGGATGTTCTAAACAGAACATCAATGCTTCAATCAACTATAAGTTTCCATGTCAAGTTCAACAACATCTTGAACTTCAAATCAAAGTGTCCAAGGATTTTTATTTCCATCTTCCATTACTTCTTTAATAAATTATCTTTTCTCAAATTCAAAAATTTATCCATCATGCCATGATACACCATTTCTAGCTTTATAAGCCATTTACCTCTAACTTATATCATCAAATTCTCGTTACCTGAAATTAGTAGATTGGCAGTTAATAAAAAAAAAATCAAAATCAAATTCATACCTTGCAACACTTCTGAAGTAAAGGCTTGGATCAGCCAATCATCCTGGCTTCATTAGATAACTGTCAATGCAGACATATCTAGATTGGGGGATCTTGCTGCATGAAAAGCTCATTGAAACCATAGCACTTTACCAAACCATCATGCCCAACCTTTCATAAATCATTATTATGCAATCAAATCAACTCATCAAAGTTTAGAAGAGAGATCAATACTAATATCAAAATTAATAAATATCTCAGTGTCAGTTCATAGTTCAGGTGACAGGTAAAGCTTTCATCATGTCATTAAATTATCTATTATCATTCCAATGGGTTGTCATCAACCATGCAATATTAATAAAAAATTTAATCAAGTCATTGGAAGTCACTATTCTCATATATCATTATCGTCAAGTAAAATCTTCAGTTGTTAGGTCAAATCATGTCGAACTCCTGTAAACATAATGAAATATCTATATCTTTTTCATTATCACTTGCAAACAAAAGTTAAGTATTCATGTTCATATTAAATCAAACATTCAAACTTCCCTGTTCTCAGGTCTTTCAGCTACACATCTATGGAACTGACATCCTCCAGGTGAACCTCTGTTTTCATGCATAAAACTTAAATTTAGTGTCTATCAGGCATACTCTCACCTATGAGCCTTCCTTTATGTGAGAGAGGCTCAAAACACTACTGTAGATCAAAAATTTCAGATACCCTAACAGTTTTAGATACCCATAAATAACACTTCAACGGAACATATAATTTCATCTTCATTAATGTCATCAACTTGTCTTTGCTAGAGTCATGCAACGACATATCTGTTAGATCATAAAATCAAACATGTATCCGTCAAGGTCATCTACTACATAATCACATCATGACATCAACCTTTCATCAAGGGTTAGATTCCCATGATAGGGGCAACAGACAGGTGATACATCACTATTCAAGGATCATGAACACAATAACACTTATGTCAAGGCATTCAGTTTTACTAATCACATCAAAAACATAACCACGATTAATAAGAGATCTAGAGTATCAATCTCCTTGTTCTATCATGGTTACCATGCTTATCATGATTAATAGGATCAAGTAATGTCTTTCAACAAAACATTAATAAAACAAGAGTTTCAACCCTCTTTATATACTTTCATCATACTTTTCACAAGCATTATTAATACTATATCAATGAGGTAATATCTATAAGATATCCAACGTGTTGTATGCATATCAAGTGTCAATAGTATCATTTAATAGAGTGAAGGCTCTAACCTTCTTCACAGAATCAAGATCTACAAAAACAATAGATTTTAGCCAAACGTCAAGTTATGTCGCTATATCCAAGATCAACAATAAGTAGCCTCACAAAATCAAGAATATCAGCAGGATCAAAATTTCAATACCAAGTGCACCATTTCATCATAGGAAACATAAATCCAAATCACTCTCATATGCATGCATGAGCCATTTGTGAAGGATACATTCTCAACATACCATAGGGCTTACCTAGCCATCCAATGTTATATCTGAAACCTAACATTAAAAAAATATACCATGCATACGTTGTAGTATTCAAATACCTATGCACCTTCACATAGGCAACTTGTAGTGCTTGTCACCTTTTGATCAAGTGTCTCTTTACCTTTTCCAGATCTAGATTTTCTATCATGCATCTCAAATGACTCAAGAAGGATCCACTTATCACATCTCATCAAGGCAGTAAGATAAATCCATATACTTCAAATATACATGTAGAAAGTATACACAATGATCAAAACAATAATTATAATAATCAGATCCATAATTATAAACAAGATTAAGGAACAAAGAAACATCAAGAGTCAAGGAGTACTTATCTTCAATGAAAGGTGATCCTCTCCCTCTTGAACTAGCCTTGAAGAGGCATCACTATCCATAGTACACATAAGAATTTTGTCTTCAATCATATTTATCAATAACTAGGTCATCTAGGGCTTAATCAAATCAATCCCAAGTGCTTGAGCATCTTCACATAGACCATGATAGCCTTTCATATATCAAATCTCAAGTCTTCTCCATAAACCAGGGTTTCTCTCAAACCATAACCATCAAATCCTTATTCACTAACTACCAATGGTTTTATTCATACCCTAGAGTTCTTTTAGGTCTCTACCATCCTCTTCTTGATTCCGTCAAAAGTATCTCCATGGGGGTGATATCCATGGTTTTGCTTCATCCTAGCTTTCAAACCATGTTAATTTTTAATAGGGAAATATTTTTATTTGCTTTAGTAAGTTCACCCCATAGTATCATAACATTATTTAGATTTACATCATTATTCATCAACATACTCAACTATGTAGAAAGAACAATAACAAAATCATCAATGCAATGGAACATACAGGAAAATAAGGAGAAAGGCATACACACATAGAGATACCAGGATTGGTCAAAGACCACGGCAAAGCCCACTATGGGGAAAAAAACTTGCAAATTATTCTTCTAGTAGATTCCCATCAAATGATTCATAAAAAGAGCGTAGAATGATCCATATCTTCACAAAATCTAGAATATCCATGAAACACATATAAACATAAAAACTTTGAATCTGATGACTGTAATATATTGTCACTTCCTGTAGCATAACGTTGAGCACTGTTGTCACTAAGAAGAAACTTCGAAGTACTATAGTTTCATCTCTGAGGCCCTAGCCTCTACCATAACACTCTGTGCTTATGACTATGGGTCCCTAGCCACTACCATAACAATTTGTACCTACAACTATGTGTCCCTGGCCACTTCCATAACACTATGTGCCTATAAATATGGGTGAGCACAACCCAATACGACTCTAAAGCCCTAGATTCTACCATAGAAATCTATTCCTGCGACTATGGGTCCATAGCCACTACCATGCCCATAGAAAGCTTGTGGTAAGATCCAAAATCCACCAATTCTGTGCCTGTGGCTAGAACAGAAACCCTAATTTTTGTGCAAGCTTTAGATCTGTGATTTCAGATCTCCACATGATCTCCTTCTGTCAAACTTGTGCAAGCCAAGTCAAAATACAAGAGAAGAAGAGAGCTTGATCAACGTGTCCAAATAAGCTTGAGATATCTTATATTTATAGGCTTTCATGAGGGTCCACTTGATATTGAGGTAGACTTGTCCATTGGTACATGTGCATAGGGCCAACCTAGTCCAATATACATGAGTGGGTACATAAATTCAAAAAACAACTTCTTCTTATCCGAACGAGGTGATATTTAGGTCAATTTTTGTCCTTTCGAAAAGAGGAATTCAATGAAATCATCATATTTTTCATCTGAGTTTTCCAAGGTGGAATTTGACCACATTTACTTAAATTTAACACTAGGAACAATGTTCCTTTAAGGGGGTGGGTTTGTAACATCACCCTATTCTACCCATCTTATTTTAAATGTAGTAGTGGCGACCACACCAACATGGAAAGAGCCACAATTTGTTGAAACCCTAAGTAATTCATATTAAATAATTAATCAAAAGATTATTTCAATTACGTGAAGGATTGAATACCTTACAGATCCCTAGTTTAAGTAAAATTTTTGGGTTCTAATTCTTTCCTTGAATAGCCATAATGCACCCCAATGAAATAAATGTTAAATACTCTACAAATCGGAAAATTCATCACCTATTTTTAATAAACCCATATTAAATACTATTAGGATGATTTATAGTTTGAGAACTGTCAACTAGTGTTTGTGCCTTTGAGGGGAAAGATGGTTTGGTGGTGCCCATCCAAGATAACCCTACCACATTGAAGAGGTAGCATGTGGGAAAAGGAACGGTAATTTTAGTTGTGAGGATGTTATCACTCCCCCCAACTTCCTAATGTTGAGAGTGGGATTGAAGGAAGGCAACCACATACCAGGATTTAGGTCAGGTAGCTAACCCTACCAAGACCAGAGAGGGCTCTCAGCTCGCTATCACTTTGCAGTCAATGGAATGATTGAATATCTATTGATATTAGGCTAGGTATGTAAGAATCATTAAATAGGTTTTTTTTTATGTTTTAAGTGTTGGATAGGAATGTCAGTGAGGACGCTGGTTCTAGGGTTTTTAGGTTTGAATTCCAAGGTAAATTTGCAGAGAATGTGAGAGGCCATATAGGTAGATTGAAAGCATGTTTAATTGTTAATTGAGTATAGGATGAAGTGATAGAAAGTCTAAATGAGCACTGAGGTGAATTCATTCATTTAGAAGAACATTTACATATCATGTAAACCTTTTCTAAAATAGAGAATGAACAAACGTGATTTATGCTTATAAAATTACAAGATAAACACATGGAAGCATGTATCTGAAAGAAGAAAATATATCATTCAACATGAATAGATAAACATACAAAGAAAGAAAAAAATGCTTCAATGAATACCACAATATTCTCAACACAAGTTCTCCAAGATTGTCTTTGATTTCATTCCAAAAGGTTGTACAATAGCTCCACTGCAAAATAAGACTATCCACCCTAAGAAAAGACTAAAGTGAGTCTAATTATAGAAAATATTAACAATGACACCTCATAGGGTCGAAATCCCATTGAAAATGCATCATAAATACATGATATGAGTCACTTCCTATATTCTAGGGAGGTTAGAAACCATTCCCAAAAATTCAGCTGACTAGGAGTGTGTGTCCCCCACATTAAATTACATGTTTCCTCATAATAAGAGGGAAAAAAAAATTCAATCAATCTAATTCCAACTCATAGGATAGAAAAACCTCAAAATTATGACATTTTATGGGCTTGACAAGCATCTTGAGAAATCCTATGCAGATGTGTAACACTTTCTGACATATGTGTAACAGAATTTTACAGATACGTAATAGAAGTTTGCAGACAATTTTGAGGCACTTTTAGGAGTCCAAATACAATTACTGAAGATATGTCAACTAGCCCTGTGTGTCTAGTTTCCAGAATATCTTGAATTTTCCAAATGACCCATGGAAAGGCCTCCAAAAGTTCATTCTCCCATGATTACTCCAAATGCGTAACAAGGCCTCCAAAAAAGTGGCAGAAGCATAGAAAATGGGTGGTTTTTTGGCCTTTTCTACAAAATTAGAGCTTTTCATGCAAAAATGGTTCTATATCTGTGATGTACTCATCAAAATTCATCCAACCATATAAGCCATTCATCATTTGGATGCCCCTAAAACAAGCATAAAAAATTCTTGTTACGCATTTGTGAGGAGGGAATTTCCAGGTGCGTAACAAATTTCTCCAAATATGTAATACACTTGTTTGGAGTAGTTTTCTTGCCTTTGTTCAAACCCTTGACCACTATGGATTCAAATGGAGGTAAGAGAGGAGCTCTACCACACGTTAAAAGAGAAGAATGCATTGAATGAGCCTCTTTTTTCCTTTTATAAGCTTTTAAAATGACTTTTTTGTCCTCTAGTGAAAACAATAACTATGAAGAAAATTTTGCCTTTTTTGAAATCCTTTGATATTGAAAAAAATTTTGAAATAAGACAACTTGTATTAATTTATTCTTCTAAGTATGATAACTCCCTTTAGAAGACTTATATGATGGAAATGAAGGATTGTTTCCCTTGTTTGATGACAAATTGGACTTTTCAAAGGCAAAACAATGATACCTAGAGAGAAGACCTAGATGGGATGGAGTGAATGACTTAATAATTCTAAATGAAAATGAATTGGATGACCTTTGAGGTGATTATGCTCATGCATGGGATGAGGGGAGCAACATTTCTGACCTATATTCCTTGAGTGACAAAAATGTATTTTGAAAACTTGTTTGAAAAGACTAAAAATTTTGACCTTTGACTACTAGAAAATTAACTAAAAGAGTATGTTTGATAACTGACATATTGACACTAACATTGGCTCTAGATGGGGATAGAAAATCCTTCAAGAGGTGTCAATAACATCGTATATCAAGAAGCCTTACCATTGGGAAATGGAGTCAAAACTCGAAATTGAAAAAAAATTGACAAACTTGAAATGATGAAATAAATCTGGAAATGACTTTGACTAAAAAATATTGACTTGACTCTGAATTGAAAATTGATTGAAAATTTTAAAAAAAAATTAAAGAAAAACATGAGGTGACTGTAGAAGTCTCATGGCCTTCTCCTCGGGCTTCAAATTTATGAAACACTTCCTTATTCTTGGACAACAAATTAAAATGATATGTACAATGAAAGTGAACCTCCTCTTCAATGATCAAGTAAGGTAATGTTTGAGGAACCTACCATTGATTGGTCCTCCTAGAATTTATTTCCCTTCAAGATACTCTAATAAAAATTCCTTATTACCTCTGAATGCAGTGATCTTGTAAGTACCTTTCTAGGGATTATCAAACTTGCCATGCTTACCTTTGTCTTCATACCGGGCATCCCAACGAAGAACAATATCTCCAAGCATCAAATTTTGTATTATTATCATAAATATTTTTTATTTTCTCTTGGAGCTTTGAAGTGTGACTGAAGACTTCATCTCTTGACTACTGTAGATGAATCATTTCACTGAATATAATTTTTTTCATTGTCGATCCCTTGCAGAATATTCATCATTGGTACAACTAAAGAAGTAGGGAACACTGTGTCAACACCATACACAAACTGGAAAGGTGACATGTTGATTGATCTATTCATGCTAAATCTGTTTGCCCATAGAGAATTGGTGATATTTTTGTGCCAATTTCTCTTGTTCTCTTGTAACATCTTCTTGATTATGTTCACTAAAGATTTATTTGATGATTCAACCAGCATGTTGCCTTAAGGATAATATGTTGTAGAATCACCAAGCCTAATGTGATACTTATCACAAAAATCAACCAGCATGTTGCCTTAAGGATAATATGTTGTAGAATCACAAAGCCTAATGTGATACTTATCACAAAAATAAATCATTTTCTTGGACTTAAAGGTGGATGCATTGTGAGTAATGATTTTGTATGGACAACCAGAACAAGACAGAATATCGTTCTCTAAAAACGGAATAATGACTGTGTCAATATCTTGCCTCGTGGGGTTGGCTTCAATCCATTTAGTGAATTAATCAATGGTAGTGATTATCCACTTATGATGGGCTGATGATGGAGGATGGATCTTGCCAAAGAATTCAAGTTCCCATTGCTGGAATAGTGCTTTCACTTCAATTGGTTTTAAGGGAAAAGGCAGGAACTTTCTCTTTCCCTGAAAGATTTGACATTCATGACAACTCATGACCATTTTATAGACATCAGAAAATAGACTTGGCCAATAAAAACCTTCCCTCAAGATCTTGTTTGTTGTAGTCTTCCAATAAATATGACCACCACAATCACCTTTATGAAAGTCACTCATCACTTTTTCAACTTCTCCTTCAACCAAAAAATTCAACAACACTCCTCCCGGATATTTGCAATAGAAGAAAATGTTAAGGATGCAATACTTAAGAGCTCTCAACTTCAAAGATCTAGCTTTATGATATAGCAAGCCGGGAGGAGGATTCAAGTGTTGCAAAACATGACCTATATCATCATACCAAGGCGATGAAGAAAAAATTTCAGATACCTCTAGTAATGTTTCAACCTCTTGCTCCTTAGATAATGCAACAATAAAATTAATATCCAAAGCATGTAGATTTGAATCAGCCATAAGCTTGTCCATGCCTTTTCCCTTGATTAGCTTTGTAGGCTTGATCTCCAAGTCATAATCCAACATAGAAGCAATTCATTTTCCTCGCCGCCCCTTCAGGATCATTCTGCATAAGCACTTATTTGACAACATCATTTGGGACATACACAATGACATGAGAGTGGATAATATATATGCGGAAGTCCTTCAATTATTTGACTATTGCCAAGGACTATTTCTCAATGATGTTGTAATTCAAGGCTGAATCTATTATGGTTCTATTGAAGAAGGCGATGGGCTACTCTGTGTTCTGATTTTTCTTTTTCATAAGGACATCAGCTAGAGTGCACTTTGAAGTGAATGAAAAATGACGAAATCAAGTGTGTAATATAGGCTAATAAGAGTATGAGCATGAGATAAAGCCAATTTAACTTTAATGAATGAATTATTCACCTCTTTAGACCATTTTACTTCACTATATTTCTTCAACCTGTCAGTAATTTGCCTCAAGTATTCAACAAGATTGGGGACAAACCTTCTTAAAAAATTGATTTTTCCATTGAAAAACTAGATTTCCATTTTGCTCCTAGGATTGTCCAAGGTATGAATTTCTTCAATCCTTAAAGGATATATCCTAATTGAATATTTTGATATGATATGGCCCAAGAATTTACCTTCCTCCATAGCGAAAAGGCTCTTCTTTGGGTTCAAGGTTATGCCAAACTTTCTACATCTCTGAAAAATTGTTTTGAAGTGTTGTATGTGCTACTCATCTCACTCAGAAAAAATAGTGATTTCATCAAGATATCTGACGAAAAAGACATCCTTTTCATTGGAGAAAGTGATATCCATTTCTCGTTGAAAATTTTCCCCTGCATTCTTCAATCCGAAAGGAATTTTGACATACAGAAGATTCCCCATGGTTTTGTAAAGGCTGTATTTTCTTGATCATTTGGGTGGACTAAAATTTTATTATACCGAGCGTATTCATCCAACAATGAAAGTGTAGAAGATCCAAATTCCCTTTACAGAATATGGTCCATCTTTGGTAATGGGTATTCGTCTTTCAGTGACACTTTATTCATATTTCTGAAATATATACACAAATGAATATCTCTTGTCTTTTTTCTCACTAGCACTAAATTAGACATCCAATTTGAAAGCTGAAGTGGAACTATAATACCAGCATTAAATAATCTATTTACCTCTTTTTGAATGGAGGGAAGCAACTTGGGATTAATTCTCTTTAACTTCTAGCTGAAAGGTTTTTGATACGACTTTAAGAAAATTGTGTGTTGGATTATACTCTTATCGTACACTTTCAAATCAGAATATTCCCAAGTAAATACATCAAAAAAATGAGACATAAGCACTACATATTTACCTTTCATTTATGCACTCAAGGATTTTAAAATTTTGACCATCTTTGGCTTTTCTAGAGTGCCAAGTTTGAGATCTTCCACTCCCACTTCTGTTGGTAGCATGGTTCATTTGCATGCAACATTTTCTTGATCTAAAAGCTCCTCCAAAGGCACTAAACCTATTGGAATGGAGTTATCTTTCAGCTAAAGCACTTGCATTTCTGCTGCATGGAATTCTTGGTCATCTTCATAGCAATGGTTTTGTGAATTCACAAATTTCTCTTCCGTATGTAAGAAGTTGTTGATCTATTTATCATCTTGAAAGACTTGCCAATACTAAACATTATGTAGAAAAACAGGGCAATGTTTGAAGTTAATCTCATACTTCTTATTAGGATGCAATGAAATTTCAAAAATGTTGGCCAAAGTAAAAAGAGAATCAATAGTAACATTGTTGTCTCTTGGAATCAATGACAAAGTATACTCGGTAAAGGTATTGATGATATATAAAACTGCATTTCAGTAAGCTCGCATCCTTGGATGCTTCACCTAGTATTCGCCTTTGAATTTTTTTGTTACTAGCTCAGAGTCACCATACACAAAAATTTACTTGGCACCTAACTCTTTGAGAATTTTCAAACTGACTATCAAAACCTCATACTCAGCTTCATTGTTTGAACACTTGAAAGCTAGCTTATAATAGGACATTTGAACATTGGGAGGAATTTTTAGTGATTTATTTATAGGGTTTTGAATCCACACTCAAATTCCAGCCCCTTCCTTTCCCAAGGCTCCAAAGAAGTCCATGGTCCAAAAACTACTTTTTTCGTCTGGAAGTTGCAAATCGAGTGACTGAAATTTACTTGTTGCTTGAGAGGGCTCTGTTGTACCAATTTTTTTTGTTTCTTTAACTATTTCATCTCTTTTTTGGGATGATGCACTTGTCTCCAAACCACTTGGCATCTTTTCTTGAATTTCTACATTTGCAATTTCTAAAACAGAATTTGAAAACTCATAATTTTCTGCTATCTCTTCAATCAAAACTTAGGAAGATACTGAACATTCATCATTGAATAAGATAAATGAATCTAAATTCGTGTCGAAATCATGTATGGGATGATTATTAGGCTTTTCTCTATTACTGATCATGCACTTCTTTTTACTCTCCCGATATAGTTTTATGAGTTGCCCAAAGATGGGAATTGTAGCATATGAAAAGTCAAGCTGCAAGGTACCTCTAAGTTTTTCTCCCCATGACCGGGAGAGAAAAATTCCATATATGGGAGGGATATCAGCCACAACAACATCAATGAGGACATTTTTAGCTAGGATTTTCTCTAAAGACACCACTAGGTCCTTAATGAGGCTAAGAAATTTTACCCTCCTTGAATCAAATGAATAAAGATCATGGAAAGGTCTTGTGATATCCAAGCCTAATCTATCCATAATGGCCTTGGGAATGAGGTTATGAGAGGCTCCAAAATCAAGCATGGAATTATGGAGGATAAATCATGGATTTTGAGGCCTAGATAAAATGGAGGGACCTCACTATCTTCTAAATTACCATAAAAAACAAGACCAAATAGAAGTTCTGGGTGATCATCACTCACATTAACCATGTCAGACATCTGATCCACCCTAAGAAATTTAGCTACATGAAATTTTTTCTGATCATTTTTTATTATTTCAGTTAGAAGAATGGAGACTTTCAACTTGGCAATTTCATTTTCAAGACTAAAAATAGCAGAATGCTTTTCTACCTGTTTTAATGATGCATCTTTCTTCTCGAGCTGATATTTGTGGGAAATCTCTTTCTTTTGTCCTCCATATTGGAATTTTTTATCCTTATTCTGAATACTGGTGGAAGCTTCATTTTTTTTTTGCAGGAATAGGAACACCAGGTCCCTTGTCTTTTCTTTGATTTTGATTAGTTGCCTCTTTTCTATGGGTATCATTTTGAGATTTTATTTATTTATTTATTGCTAATTGGAGATTAAAGGAAGATTTCTAATCCTCAAACCATAATGCCTCTGTACTTGAGTAAGATAATTCTGATATCCCCTCCGATAATATTCCGTTCGTACTGATAGCATGTCATCATTTGAAAGAACATATTGTTGATCGTTCGGTGCACAAATTTTTGCAGAAAAATGATATTCTTAAGTGATGAAAATAGGTCGTTGTTTTTCCTCAAATAAATGATTCTTTCTATAAATTTATTTTTCATCATGTTCATTAGGACCTTCTTTGTAGTTCTACTGAAATGGAGTGTGAATTTCTTCCTGACTTTGTGGATCCTGATCCCTCTGTTCCCTTGGCTTGATCCTGTACTGAGGCTATAGATTTTGACCCCTGAAATTGGGATTTCTAATGGAGGGTTCAACTTGTCTATCAGCAGTGAAAATTTTATCCAGCATCTTCTCCATAGTCTGGATCGAGGTGTCTAGTTTTCCCTCTGATAAAGTAGATGTTTCCTCTTTGATATTAACCCTTTTCTTCCTCTTGATTTAAAATTTTTGATTATCAAATTGGCTTCCATGCTCACTATGTTTCTCTGAATTTCTTCAAGAGTTGATGAGTTTATTTCCCTCAGCTAATAAGCCATGTAAGGATCGTAAGCATCAGGATAGTGAAGTAAAGTAAGGCCTAAAGGAGGTTTGTTATTCTCAGGAATTGAATCATAGATTTTATTGAATCTAGCTGTAAATTCTTAGACAGACTCATTGGGATTCCTCTTCAAGGTGTTGTATTCAACCAATATTTGCAATGGATTCTTCTTCTCCTCCCATTTTGTCATAAACAAGTCAATCAACTGCTGTGAAGTACCTATTGAACTAGATATGAGAGATAAGTACCATTTCTTAACCTCTCTTGGAAAACTCTGTGAAATGATGCACGTCTTGGCATCGTCATTATCAATCTGTTCAAGATCTATGAAATCAACCACTTTGAAAATGTGTTGGTAAGAAGTGACCTTTGATGTTCCATAAAAAAGGGGCAATATTTGACCATAATCCTGAGGAAGTGCAGTGAGTTGTTGGGGTAAAATTAGTGGAACAAATCTGGCTATTATTAATGGAGGGGGTTGTAAGGGAGTTGATGGAGTAAAAACTTGCAGAGGTGATGATGGAATGAAAGGAAGGGATGATGATGTGGTTGTATGAGAATGTGTGATGACATGTGGTGAAGTAAAAGCCTGCTGCTGATATTGGAAATAAGCTCTTTATGACCATAAATTAGACCATACTTCACTATCAACCTCAGAATAAGAAGACTCAGAAAATGTTACAAAGGTATCAAAATCAATAGGATGAAAGATATTTTCTGAAAGAAAGGTTTCAAACTTATACCTGAACAAAGATGTTTCAAATTTTGAATTATAAGACAAATCGTCTGAAGCAAATCTCATAGGCAAGGAATTTGATTTGACAAGTGGAGGAATAACCCTTCCAAATTTCTGAGACTTGGGTTTATGATTTCTGAAAAGACTCTCAGGGTCATTTACAATTGGTGAGGGATTTGGGTCTGGATTTGACCTGGTATGTCTTTTGGGAGCCATCTTAGATAGGAATTTTGGACTTTGGTTCAAATTTAAGAGTTCAACCTGTTTCGAATGCTAGAACTTGTCACCCACAAGTCTAACCTTCAGAGGAATAAAGAAATATTCCCAGGGAAAAATTTTCAATTGATCCCCAGCAACAATGCCAAAAATATTATCGCTCCCCCAACTTCCTAAGGCTAAGAGTGGGATTGAATGAAGGTAACCACAGACTAGGCTTCAGGTTAGGTAGCTAGCTTTACTAGAACCAAAGAGGGCTATCTCATTGTCACTTTGCAATCAATGGAATGATTGAATATATATTGATCTTAGGCTAGGTACGTAAGCACCAACAAATATGAATTTTTTTTTATGTTTTAAGTGCTAGATAGGAATGTTAGTGAGGAGGCTAGGTCTAGGTTTTTTAGATCTAAATTCCAAGGCCAACTTTCAGAGAATGTGTGAGGCCAAATAGGTAGCTTGAAAACATGTTTAATTGGTCATCGAGTATAGGATGAAGTGATAGAAATTCTGAATGAGCACTGAGGTGAATTCATTCATTTATAAGAACATAGACATATCAAGTAAGCCTTGTCTAAAACAAAGAATGAACAGACATGATTTCTTCTTATAAAATTACAAGATAAACACATGGAAGCATGTATATGAAAGAGGAAAACATATTATTCAACATGAATAGATAAAAATACAAATAAAGAACAAATTCTCTAATGCATATTACAATATTCTCAACACAAGTTATGCAAGATTGTCTTTGATTTCATTCCAAACGGCTGTACAATAGCTCCACTCCAAAATAAGACCATCCAACTCAATAAAATACTAAAGTGTGTATAATTATAGAAAATATGAACAATTACACCTCATATGGTCGAAATCTCATCCAAAATGCATCATAAATACATAAGATGAGTCACTTCCTATATTCTAGGGAGGTTATAAACCATTCCTTAAAATTCAACTATGAATTACGAGTGTGTGTCCCCCACATTAAATTACATGTTTCCTCGTGATAAGAGGAAAAAACCAACTCAATTACTCTAATTCCAACTCATAGGACAACAAAACCTTGAAATTCTAACATTTTCTGGGCTTCAGAAATAAACTGAGGAATCCTATGCAGATGTGTAACAGTTTCTGACAGATATGTAGAAAATTTTTACATGTGCATAACAAAAGTTTGCAGCCAATTTTGAGGCTCTTTTAGGAGTCCAAATCCAATTATGGAAGATAGGTCAACTAGCCCTGCGTGTCTAGTTTCCATAACATTTTGAATTTTTCAAAATGACCAATGGGAATGCCTCCAAAATATCATTCTTCCAAGCTTACTCCATATGCATAACAAGGGCTCCAAAAAAGTGGCAGAACCATAGAAAATGGGTGGCTTTTTTGCCTATTCTGCAAAATTAGAGCTTTTCATGTAAAAAGGGTTCTTGATCTATGATGCACTAATAAAAATGCCTCAAAAAATATAAGTCATTCATCATTTGGATGCCCCTGAAACAAGCATAAAAAATTCTCGTTACACATCTATGAGGAGGGAATTTCACGATTTGTGCAAAAATCACAAAAAATACCAAAATTCTTCAAAACTTATCAAAATTGGTTTTTTATCACCTGTGAGTGATGGGCTAAATAACCAAGGAAGCTTCAACCTAATATATCCTCCTATTTAAGCTTCATTTGAGTATCTTTTAGCCTTTTATTCAGTTGTTTTAGCCTTATTTGTGAAATTTTGTTCCTGGTGCGATAATGATTTTCCATGTGTATTTGGAGGTTGTTGTCTCTCTTAGCTCTCTTAAATAGCTTATCCAAATGTTAATTTACCCTTCTTAACCATAGCTCTTTGTCTTGATTTATCTCCATAACAATTAGCTCATCAAAGGTCAATTGTTCAGGTGTATAAGTTGACTATCTTTCTAGCTAGAGTGCCCTCTCAAGCCTTATTGTCTTTGGCCTTCTTGGTTTTGTTTCAGTCTCCATGTCCTACATTTGATAAACATCTATGATTTTCTTGCCTTTACCTTTATCTACCTCTAGGTCTAGCTTAGGTTTTATTTGTATCAGTTGCTTCACCTTTAATTTCCAATTCTCTTGTTGTAGGAAAGTGATTTGAGAATTTGCAATGGAGAAAATCTCCCTCAACTCTGTTATTTACTCATCCTTCTCCCTAATGATCTCCTCAGCTGATTTGAATTTAACTTGCTCTACCACCTCAATCTCCAATGGCACTGGTTCACTATGTTGGTGCAAAGGTGTTTCATCTTGATGCATGAGAGGTTGCTCCTCTATTTCACTTTGCTCAACAATAGTGTCAAGTGTAAGTACACTTTTGATAGGTTTGGGAATAAAGAATTGTCTCTTTCCATTTTCATAGGTGTGAGTGAAATCAATGACCCTAGGAGCCTTTGAAATCTGAGTTTGTGTCCCAATTTTCCTTCAGTTAATTGGAATATTAGAGTTCCTACTTTTCTTAATTGGTTAAGAAAATAAAAGGGCGGAGGGACCCATAAACCCCATAGATTAATTAAATCCACTTTTTTTGTGTGAATGTGGGTTAATTAGATAATATATAAGTATTATGGAGTAGTGGAGAAGCTTAATAATGAAGAAGGATTGGAGGTCATAGAGCATTAATGATGAAGATGATGGAGGAAGTGGTGCAGTAAATACACACATGATGGAGGGAGTGGAGATTAAATGCAGAGATGATGGAGATCATGGAGAGAAAGTGCAGTCTTCATGGAGCCTAGTGGCCACATGTGCAACATAGTTATGAGGTGGGCCAAGGCTAGGGAAGGCTCACAACCATATAAGGAAGATGAGGGAAGTAAAGAAAATCAATTTGGAATTTGATATTGTATTGTAGTTTGACATTATTTGCATGCTTCAGCTGTTTATCTAAGTCTGTTGTGTTGTTTAGCACACTAGTCTTCCGAGCGGGAATCCCACCCTTACCCACGGGGGACTTCGAGTGCCTACTCTGGGAAGGTTATTTTGAGCAACGATTCATCATCCGGCTTTGGTGCCACATTCAACCCCTCTCTTCTGCATATATAGATTTAGGAATTATGCATTCATGTCTTAGGGTTTGAGAGGAGGAAGGTAGTTTCTAGCATTTCATCTAGGAAACTGGTGGAGGATTCATCCTTTCACCTTGAGCTTCCATTTTAGTATTTGAGGAAAATAATGGTGATATCTGGCATCAGGCCATCATATTACACCTCCATGCAGTAACAGTTCCTTCAGGAATTGTGCAGTCTAGCGAGACATATCTAAGGGAGGAAGGAAGTTCCAAGTATTTCAACTTGGAATCCTATGAGGGGTCTTTCCCTGACTTTGGAGAGATCATTTACATGAGCTGTGAGAATTATTTCATCATTCGGTAGAAGGCTATAGCTCCAGCCTCCTTGACATTGCAATCTAGTCTAGCAGTTGTGCAGTTTGCAGTTGCAATTTGAGCATAGAAAGGATGAGCTAGATCTCAAGCTTCTATCTTGGAGATCAGGAGAAGGGATCAACCTTTTAATTAGTGAGCTGAGTGGGTGTTATTGTAGTTGATAGATCATTATTTCAGCCCCATATTAGCATTTTTCTCCAGGGAGTGCATAACTCAGTCAACAGGGGTGTAGTGTGCCACCCAAAAAGGGTCGAAAATCCAAAGTTAAATTCTAGCCAAACCATTTCTCGGTTTTTCTATGTTTTTATAGGTTTTTTGAGTAGAATCTGTGGTTAAAATACCATATATTTCTAAGCACTCCAGCATCCTACCGCAAATGGTTCTTCTTCCCAGTAAAAACAGTTTCCAACAGTAGCATCACAACATTTCCAGTGCTAGTTTTCTTTAGTGTATTTCAGCCATCTTGTGGCTTGAGTGCATTCCTTTTGGAGCATTGTGTACTTACCTTGTTGTTGATCCTTAATGATATGGTTCAAATTTTTTCAACCCATATGTATGATAATTTGATGTATTCCGACATTTTTCCAGTTCTACATGTTTAATTCTTATTTTACCGTAGTTGGCATTGCGCATATGTTCTATATTCATGTCTTTTCTATTTTGGAATATTATAGTTTGCATGTTGAAAGAGCCAATCTCCATTGGTTGTGCTAACAGTGATGGTGATGGTTTTTTATGCATGACAAGAGGACTAGTGGTGGGTGCTTCTGCTACTCTCTCCATGAAGGTTTCCCATGTCATGTTGATGGCTGGAAGGTGATGCAACACAATTAATTTGACCATACCATGGTGGGAAATACTTGGGTAATGATCATGGTTTCTGCTCTGAACCTTATCAGTAATTCTAACCAAACTTTTGTACAAGTAATGTGGCAAGTCAAGTGATTTTGTAGAGGCGAAATGCATCAACAACTTGATATGGTACCTATACAACCTGAAAAATCTCCCTTCACATGTGAAATACTTCATTATTAACCTCTTGAAAGGAGCATATTAGTTAAGGAGGTGTCTAAAAGGGAAGATGTACTCGGGTTTCTCTCTAGCATGAGGTTAGAGAAATAGTTTGTAATCTTCAAGGTCTATTTCCATGCCCTTAAGCCACTTCTGCCCATGACTAGTTATACTAGTTGCTGAAGAAATCACATTTGCTAATAGGTTAAACTCCACACATGCAATGATGACCTTTCCCATGTTGATATTAGAGGAAAATAAGCTTGTAATTTGAAGATGATATCCTCCCTCCATAATCTTCTCATAGAACCTCAAACATCTAGTCCTCTCAAAGCATCTTTTGGCCAAGGTTGAAGCATTGATTTCTTGCATGGCGGAGGGTTCAAATCTGATGTGGTAGCCTCCCTTGAGTATTTTCTTCTCACTCTCCATAATGACTATTAGTTTATAGATGACATGGGTATGTGTAGTGAAATTTGGAAAAACAAAATATATGGATGGGGTAGGCTTAGAGGGTGAGATGAAGGGTTTTGAAGCCAAGGAAAATTTTGAAATTTTTTTAGGAGGTAGGCCTTTATGTTGTATCCATGATATGGTGAAATTAGGTGAAGTGGATGTGATAAAAATGGTCAAATGAGGGAAACAAAGGAATTTACCAGTTAAACACTAGAAAATTGGCAAGAAATTAGGGTTTGGTGGAAATTATTCTTAGGAAGGGTATTGTTGGAGAGGTAAATCCCCTTTATGGATAGAGGCGATCCCTACTAGCCCAGATCAGGTCTAGCAACAACCGAGTCACGCTAATATGCGGGTTCCTAGTTACAAAAGACCAAGATGCGACAAGAGGCCTACCTTAAGTCCCACGCTTTTGTTTTTTGCAGAGAAGATGTCGCTTTTGTCCTTCACTTGGGCAGATCACAATTATCCTGCCTAGCATGTTTGAACACCTACACGTACACGAAGAAACAACAACACACAAGCGTAAAACCTAATACATGCAACTATGTATCGGTCAGAGAAGATACAATTCATAACATAAGACATGAACATATGAATGGAACCATAATCAAAGTATTTTATTATTAATCACAATGAAAGAAGGATACAACTTGAGCTTTGACACTGGATCTTCCTTCGGTGGGTCGACAACGGAGTACATCTCAATAAAACTAGTCAGGAATGGGAGAAGTCTCTCTCTCTTCGGTTGTCTGACGATAATATCCTTACCACTAATTCAACTCTATTCAGGCTAGCTTGCAAAGGGAAAATGAAAATCTTATATAGATGGTGGAAGGGAGTTGGGATCCCTACAATAGTGGGATTGGCCCTATCCTCAAGGAAGCTTCCATGATAGGTGGAAAAGTACTTCCCCTACATGGAGATCCAGAGCCAAACCTCCCAACTCATTTTAGAGACTAGTTCAGGAGTTGGTTGGAATAAAAATTCTGCCATTTATTTTTTAAAAACAATCCTTATTAAGCTTGGTGCGAGTAATACACTGGGACAAAGCGCCAGTTGGCACACCTTCTTTGGTGGATTTATCCCATTGGCGCGAGGGTTGAACTGGCTAGTCGTACCAAGGCAAAAAGGTCTATTTTTAGGGCTTTTCATAGGAAACTGTCTTCAAAGGAATGATTTTCCTTGTAAATGGGGATGCCATGAGAGTGGTTTTAGGTCATGTCACTTCTCACAAGTCACGGAATAATCCCTCCAATGTGCGGGATGTGGGATTGTAGGGACAGTAACAAATTACTGTGTAACAGATGCCCCCTAAAGCATGAGGCTTGAGAGAGAGAGAGGGGTGATATGCTTTACGAGAATGTGTCCAACTGAAAACACTGCCATTGGAAAACCTGCGTAGACAGGTACAACTGATATCTCAAATACATGATGTGTGGTATGGGAACAACCATCCATAATAGAGTACACAATAATCAAGATCCAAGGCATGGACACAACCATCCAGTGAGGATCGATAAATAGACTCAGGTATGGTCGCATCCATCCAATCAATGAGTCATGTAGCCAATCATGATAATCCACAAAATCCACAGCCTAGATTCCAACAGAAAAAATCCAGGGTCTTGTGCTCCATCTCGACCTGAACAGAGTACAAGTTCAAGCATGTGAATAAGTGAGCTGAAGTCGAACATGAAAGAACATCGTTTGATTACCAACCAATGATGAAAGTTGTTAACAGATGCGAGAGGAACCACTAATAATAACAATGGCCCTTAAGGTACTATAGGTACAATCCACAGAATGTAAACAATGAGCTGGCATCGAACACCCGCATAATCATCCGATCAAAGGTCAATGATGAAAACCTTGCGTCGAATGTGAAGAACCTTCCATTGAGGCATGTAGGATCCAAGGTACCGAAAGGGAGTCTCTAGATTAGCTTCCTGGATAATGAGCTGAAGTCAACAGGAAGTAACCTTGATCGAAGGTGGGCCATAGTGTTTCCCACATCATCGACACGAGACAGAGGAACAAAATGTTTTTGAATCAGGATCAGATGAGAATCAGAGGAAGGTTGAAACTGCAGAGGTCAAATTCTCTTGAACATATCAGCATCACGACAGTGGATTTGGTAGTATTTGACATCAAAAGATCTGAGGTCATGACGACGAGGAAAAGAGCAGATGAGAGGTCAAAAAGGATCACCCAAACCCATGGAGGAAAGCAGAAAATGAGATGAGATGTCCCCAACCTAACACGAATGCAGACAAGTGCCATGTTCAAGAGTGACATACTTCTGACAAGACGATGATACTGGTTCCATTTTCCCCACCATTTTTGGTGAGTACCCCAATTATTTTTGAAAACAAGCTTGAAGGGGATAGCATATGCTTGTGATATAAGTTCTTCCTTCGGACGAATCCATCCTAGTACATTTAACGAGCCCTAGGAAGGAGAAACTCGAATATCATCATTACGACTGAATCCAATGTCATCAGGTTTTAACGAGTCTGACAAAGGAAGAATTCGGCGTCTTTTCATGTTTAGAGAGTTTGAAAAGATAATAGAAAAGTAAACTCCAACAATCCCTTTTCGTAAATAGTTTCTCAGATCCTAAAAGGTAGAAAACTGTGTCTGAGAAAACCTCCTAGTCGCGATAGGCTAGGGTATTCCTTTTTTGTAAATAATCTATCCCAGCCTGAAAAAGTTTTAAACTTATACTAGGTAGATTTCGTTTTGTAGCCAATTTAACGAGATCAAAACGACAAGCAACTCGGCAATATTTTCATGTTTAGAGAGTCAGAAAAGAGCTGAAAGATGACTCCAAAATGACTTTTTCGTATTTTTACCGAGTTCGAAAAAGTATAAAATACAACTCGTACCACCATCCAAGATACGTAAAAACCTATTGTTGCACATAAAAGTGAGCGTAAAATCCATTTTTCGACAAAATATAATAAAATATTGGAAAAATGAATTTTAAGACCTAATTTCGACTTTGAAAAGTTATAAATATGCCAAAAATAGTAAAAACATATTCAATTTTACTTTTTACCTTTTGTGAGAGTAATAGTGGGCTTTTGCTATGCAAATTTGTGGCGGCGATTATTGTCAATCTAGTACATCATTCCATTTCTCATTCATTCCAGGTAAGAGGTGCTCTCCTTAGCTTTATTTTGATTCATTTTTTGTAGATTTCCATTGTGTTTTTTATCCCTGGGGGAACCCTTTGCAAAATTAGGGCTCGGCAAATTGGCGCAGGTATCAGGCACAGACTTGCACCAATTGGCTCCTTTTTGCAAAGGGGTCGCACCAGTTGGTGCGACTGTTAGAAAAACAGTCACGCCAATGGCGCAACTCAAATTTTTGCCCAAATTTATCAAAACGTGAGCCAATCAGATGAATTTTTGAGTGTTGCAGAGATCTAATGAGGTGTTTATGACCATGTTGGTGCAGATACACAACCACAATGGTGATTGAGTGGAAGGAGAGGGAGCATGGTGAAGAAGATGAAATGGCCATGCAGAATGAAACGTGCATGATCGCTCTCCGAAACTGTGGTCTCAAAAATTTCTTCCTCACACCTTGTTTGAGAGCACAACTTGAGTTATTGCAGTATTTGATTAGCATTTGGGACGAGAACAAAGAAGTGTTCAGGATTCGAGACCAAGTGTTGGAACTTGAGGTCTCTGACGTGTATTTCATAACTGGATTGTCCCGCTGAGGTCCAGTGCCAATCATGACAGGTAGCAGACCTTCTGGCGAGAAAATGGATATGGTGATGGCAAGAGTGTGCCCAGGGGCATGGACCAGATCAGGCAGTGGGAAGGTAGATATCCACATGGTCCCTGATCTAGCACTTCGAGTAGTGCTTCACACCATTACGCGGGATGTGGGATCGTAGGCACGACACGAGGCAACCAAAGCATAGCTCCCACTAGCATGTGAATGCATGAACCTGACACTTTTTGATTGGGCCACTACAGTGACAACGAACATCAAATGGTAGTTGATGAAGTGCAAGAAGGAAAAACTAAAACAGTTTGGGTATGGTTCCATCTTGGTATCATTCATCCTTGAATGACTACCAATTTTCCAAGGCTAGGGGGCAATAGTTGCTGAGCCATCATTGAGGGAGCTGAGGATGGCTCGATGGGCAGCACTCATGCCCATATCAGGAGGGGGCCAGCAGATGTCCTAGAGGCCTGAGTTTTTTGTATGGATATGGTGATAGCTGATTGTTGTTGAGGACTGGCCCTATGCTAGTATCAACTTCATGGGAGACCTAGATCTTCTGCTTCCGAAGGGGGAAGACTGGGACGAGGAGCTGGGTAAGACTCTTTTTTATTTTTATGTATTTATGATTTTTTGTGATACATGCCTATTCTAACAAACAATTCTATATGTATGCAGATGTTGGCCCATAGAGGCCTGCCGGAATGTCGCCCATTGCATGGAGGACCCCTCTCGCACATGATCCTCAAGCTGAGGGTGGCGAAGGGAGCAAGCTAGTCCAGAACCTGGAGGGTATTTCCCGAGGGATCCTGGATTATGCACGGCTAGCAGACGTCCTGATGGCTTACCAGGGACACACTGTGGGGGTGCCTAGTCGCCTCCATCGATTACTGAGACGATTGGTGTGTGCAGTGACATGCTACCATGAGCACCACGCTGATTAATCATCTAGGGATTTTATATGCATATTTTTGAGAGACATGTTGTCTCCAGCTATTATTAAAATGGACATATATATTTTTTATTTTATGTGATGTACACAAACTGCAAACTATTCGACATATATATATATTTCTGGATGGATCTTTTTACATATGATGATGTTTTTACAAGTTGCGTAAATGTCTATCTAAAACCATATTAGCTACTGCATCTGTTAACACATTCATGTTTTTGGGTATGTGTTGAAATGTAATGTAATCAAAATTTCTTTCCAGTGAACGAAAACGTAGTTACAGTCGTAAAATGGATGGGTTTCTGACTGAATAATGACCATTAAGTTGTAATACAACAAGCTATGAGTCCAGATACACAAGTAATGCGCGAATACTGAGGTTAACAGCCTCGTTCAATAATTCCAAAATGGCACTGTACTCTATGACATTATTTGTGGTAGGCCCTAGACAAACACCTTGCAAATTGACCAACTCACCAGCAGAATCGTAGATTACCCAGGCTGCCGAGGACAGATTCCTGGTACTGCGGGAGGCACCATCCACGAAACCTACAAAAGGAGTAATAGACATCTGCACAATGTAATTCTGAAAATGAGTGCCATGATCGGTGAAAATGGCTTGAGGGACTCCGAAACACGTAATAACATGGTTGAAAAGGAATTGGGCAGCTGTCTTACCATCAGCAGCTAATGTAGGCATCGCTTCGGCCCACTTAGTGAAGTAGTCCACGGCAACAATTATATAAGCATGCCCCCCGGCCGAGTGAGGGTTACATGTCATAAAATATATGCCCCATTTAGCAAAAGGGCCTACGGTAATGACAGGATGCAAGGTTAGTGGTGGCGCGCATCTTGTGCTAAAAGACCTTGCACACATGACATTTCGGACTGCAACAATACAGTCTTTGAATATAGACGGCCAGAAGTAACCTGCACACAGAATCTTCTGGGAAATAGCATATCCGGACATGTGACCGCCACAGGCACGACTATGACAGTCATTCAGGACTCTCTCAACCTCTTCCAGGGTCAAGCACCGGTGGAGCACGGAATCAACTTTGACACGGTACAAGGTGTCTCCTATAATGCTATATGGTTGAGATTGTTGTCGAATACGATGTCGGGCATCCTTTTTCAAATCAGACCGGAACGTGGATGTTTGAAGATACATGATAATGTCACCATACCATGGATCACGAGTGCTAATAAGAAAGATTGTTTCATTTGGGATATGATCCTCGGATTGGGATGGAACGGAGTCTGTCGGGAGAGAGCAAATAAGATCAGAAAAAACAAATGATTTCGTTGACTTAGTAGTGGTGAAATCTAAATCAAACTCCTGAAGGATTACAATCCATTTGGAGTAATTTCCCCCCAGCAATTGTCAAGACAAGATATATGTCATGGGGTTGCAGTCAGAAACCACGGTTACGGTACGCAACGGTATGTAATAGCGGAATCGTTGAACAACCTGAACTGCAGCGAGTGCCAACTTCTCAATGTGGGCATAGCGTGTTTCCATGTCGAGAAGATTCTGAGATAGATAGTAAACTAAGTGTTCATTTCCATCGTCATCATCCAGTATTAGAACCATGGCTATCGTGCTAAACGTAGCGGCCAAATAAAGGGTAAAATCATGATGATAGTTGGGAGGATGTATCAACGGAGCGTTAACGAGCAACTTTTTAAGCTTATCAAAATATTGGTGGGAAATCTCATCCCAATGGAAGGAAACGTCCTATTTCAAAAGACGTGTAAACCCCTTGGCCACTTCCGCATTGTTCGGAATAAAGCATCGTAATAAGTTGGCTTTCCCCTGCAGACTCTGCAGTTGATGTAGTGAGGATGGGGATGGGAGGTTAACAATGGCCTCGACCTTGAGGGGGTCAAGGCGAATTCCGTATTTGGAGACGATGAATCCCAAAAGATGACCAGAATACACGCAGAAGACGCACTTATTAGGATTTAGCCTAATATTTTAGTGTCTGCAACGGAGGAAAATCTGGCGGAGGTGTTCAGGATGGTCCTCGCGCCGAGCTGAATGGGCCGGAAAATCGTCCAGATACGGCTGAACAATATGACGTATGTCGTGGAAAGCATAGGACATAGCACACTGGAAGGTGGCTCCAACATTTTTTAAACCGAACGGGAAATTTTTGTAAGCAAAGGTACCCCATGGATAGATAAAGGCAGTCTTATGTTGATCAGTGGGTAAAATATTGATTTGATTGTACCCGGATAAGTCGTCCATAAGGGAATAAATCTCACTCCCCACACATTCATCAATAATTTGATCTATAAAATGAGTGGGGTAATTGTCCTTAGGACAGGCCCGATTGATGTCTCGGTAATCAACACAGACCCGTATAGTGCTCTGCTTCTTATTTACAGGGACGATATTAGAAACCCATTTTGTGAGGGGAATTGGATATATAAAGCCCATGCTAAGAATTTTTTCAACTTCTGCCTTTATAGCTGCGGCCTTTTGGGGATGCACTAGGCATAGACGCTGACGCACGGGTTTCACACCTACGTAGGTAGGAATCTCATGCACGACTATACTGGGATCAATCCTAGGCATCTCTTCATAGGACCATGCGAAAACATCTCTGAATTCACGAAAAAGGTTTGTATAAACTTGTATATCTTCGGGAGAACAAGTCATTCCCACATGAATATTCTCAACTACCCTCGGTTTGACGGAGATTTCGATCGGCATGGTTTGAGTAATGTTACTTAGGTTTCCCTCCGAAAGGACCTCATGAGTCGATATTGGTGTTTGAAGAGGCGGAGTGGGAACCTGAGATGCAAAGCGCTCTAGACAATCAGACATTGCCCCCAGGCCAGGCATGAACGAGGAACGATGATGTCCATCGCTCCACGACAGATCTTTAAGAGACATTGTTTCAACAATAGCTTCATCAGAAGGGAATACTTCTCTTAAAGGATCAGGCGAATATGCATCGCCGAGCCAAGGGGATTGAGAATATATATCTAAAGCCATGCTCGAAGGAGCATGTTCAGGAGGAGGAGGATCAGATGCGGCGACAATTTCGCAATAATTAATCTCAACTGGAGTTAAAGGCATCGATTCTCCGAATAGACTATGATGAGATATTTGCACCTGTGGCACGATATACCACCATTCGATCAATCATAGCCCTTGCTGCTACGCAAGGATGGAGTCTTCATCAGATGGATGTCAAGACCACTTTTCTGCATGGTGCAATAAAGGAAGAGGTGTATGTAGAAAAACCTTTGGGGTTTGAAGTCCAGGATCGGGACACCCATGTCTGCAGGTTGAAGAAAGCCCTCTATGGGTTGAAACAAGCACCTAGAGCTTGGTACGAGAGGATAGATAGCTACTTGATGAATCTGGGCTTCACTCGAAGTAATGCTGATCTGAACCTTTACTTCAAGGTTATCCATGGAAAGCCTCTCATTTTGGTGCTGTATGTGGACGACCTCTTCCTGAAAGGTGCTAACCCTCTTATTCATCAATACAAGAGGGAGCTTGCTGCTGAGTTCGAGATGAAGGACCTAGGACTGATGCACTACTTCCTAGGCCTGGAAGTCTGGCAGAGACCTGGCGAGATTTTCCTTTCTCAAGGAAAATACATTATGAAACTTCTAGAAAGATTTGGTATGGTGGACTGCAAGTTCGTGTCAACACCAATGGAACTCAACTTCAAGAAGTTGAGTGGCAGCGCTACTGGACCCGTATTGGAAAATCCTACTGAGTATTGTCAAATCGTAGGGGCCCTGATGTTCTTCGTGAACACCCATCCAGATATATGTTTTCCAGTTAACACTTTGAGTCAACAGATGGTTGAGCCTCATCACTTTCACTGGGTTGGTGCCAGGAATATTCTAAGATACCTTTGGGGCACGATAAACCATGGGCTGAAATACACTGCCGGGAGCATGACACTCCTTAGATATACTGATGCCGATTGGGCTGGCAGTGTGGTGGATCGTAAGAGCACATCGGGATGCTGCTTCAATCTTGGTTCTTCTTCGATTTCATGGATGAGCAGGAAGTAGAAGTTGGTGGCTTTGAGCACCGAAGAGGCTGAATACATTACCGCAAGTATGGCTTGTTGTGAAGAATTTTGGTTGCGAAAGCTCTTTAGTGAGTTGTTTGGACATGTGCTAGATACCACCATGATACTCTGTGATAACCAGAGTGGGATTCACTTAACCGAGAATCCTATGTTCCACGACCGATCCAAGCATATTGATATCAGGTATCATTTCATCTGGGATATGGTACAACGAGGCGTTGTAAGGCTCGATCATATAGGAACTGATGAGCAGGTCGCGGATATTCTCACTAAGCCCCTTAGGAAGGTCAAGTTCCTAACCTTCCGTGAGAGACTTGGTATCGTGGAATGACCCTATGATGTGGGTCTTGTTGGATGATGAGCTCGAGGAGCTCTGGGGGGCTTTGGGGACAACTTCTCGGAGCTATGAGAAACAACAAGGCTAGGCTTGCCAAACCTTGTTGGTGTGCTTGGACCCCACCGTTGTGATTATTGAGTTGGTTCACCTCTCATTATCTGTGCCCCATATGAATCCTACCCATTGAGTTCAGAGCTCATGGGAATTACCTCTCATTTGGCCAATGAGGTGGGAAAAGCTAGAGACTAGTAGCAAAGACTAATGGATGCATTAGAGATTGTCGTACTCTCTATCGAGGATGGCATGGTCCACCACGTGATTTGAGATAAATTCTAGTGAGGTCTCGGACCTCCGCCTCACTTCGGGTCAGATGAACCAACTTCGGGTTGGTTGGAGACTCTTTGTGAGTCCGATAGAGGTTTTCACCTCTGGGTTGAATCTGTCAGTTGGGAATGATGTCTTTGTGACTGACCCACTTCTGTTTTGAAATAAAGAGGCCAGCAAAGCAAGTTACGGCGGGATGATGCACAATGTTTGATTGCACTAGTGGATGCAGTTCTCCCTAATTGAGAGGGAGTGTTAAATTTGGACAACTAGGTCCAAACTTCATTTTGTGATGCTCAGATGAAGATTCCAATATTTGTATTGGATTCCTCTTTCAGAGAGATGTAAAATCGATCTAAAATTGATTTTAATATGATGATCAAAAAATTTATTTTGAATTTATTATTTATAATAAATCTAAGTGCAGGTCGGCCTTAAGTTTTTTACCCCCAGCAGATGTTTCACACATCTCTCATGATTGGTATTTATAGGGTCAACGTTGGAGCATTTTTCCACTCATCTTAACACTCATCTCCTCCTCTTATACGAGCATCTAAGGAGCAAGAAGGACAAATTTTACCGCAGCAAGAAGGACGAAGTTTACCGCAGCAAGGAGGATGAAATTTACTACAACCATAAATTTGCGGTTAGGGTTTCTGGGGAAGTTTGACCAGCATTGACTTTGGTCAACGCATGGTCCAAATTCACTGAAATTTGGTGGAGGGTTCGATTTTTGAAGGCTGTACTCATTGGCACAAAAATCAAGGTCAAAAGGTTGACTGAAGTTGGAGCTGCATTGACTTTATTGCTGCTGCCCTGCATTGACTTTTCTGGGGTTGACTTTGAGTTGACTGGGTGACTTCTGCCATTTATTTAAAAAAAAAAATCCTTATTAATCTTGGCACAAGTAATACACTAGGCCAGAGCGCTAGTTAGCGCACCCTCTTTGGTGGATTTCCCCCATTGGCGCAAGGGCTGAAATGGCTAGTCGCGCCAAGGCCAAAAGGTCTATTTTTAGGGCTTTTCACAGGAAACTGTCTTCAGAGGAATGATTGTCCTTGTAATTGGGGATTCCATGAGAGTGGTTTCAGGTCATGTCACTGCTCACAAGTCACAAAATAGGACCTCCAATGTGCGGGACAGGGGAATGCAGGGACAATGACAAATTACTGTGTAACAGGTATGGATGGTGGGGAATGATAGTATGATGTATGTGGGAGGTTTATGATAGTGTTAGATGAGAGGATTATGGTTTGGTCTGTTGAAATATTTCAATGATGACAAGAAGTGAAAATGTACTGGAAAGGAGGTGAGTAATAAAATCAACACTATGCTTGATAAATTGACCTAAAGAGGATATGAGATCATTAATTATAGTTGTAAAATATTTAAAAAGTGATGCCAATGACCCTTGAGCTTTTTTGAGTGATTTGGGATCCAAAATACCCAAAACGCAGCCCTTTTTTAGATGTGTAACACACCTCTACCAGATGCGTAACAATCGTTCCAGATGTGTAATAATTGTTCCACATGCATAACACTATGTTCCAGATGCATAAAAAAGTCTAAAATATGCATAAAAAAGGCTACAAATGCATAACAACATGCTACAAATGTGTAAAAAATTGCTCCAGGTGCGTAACAAATTACTCCAGATGCATAACACACTTGTTTGGAGTAGTTTTCTTGCCTTTGTTCAAAACCTTGACCAATATGGAGTCAAATGGAGGTAAGAGAGGAGCTCTATCACACATGAAAAGAGAAGAATGAGTTGAATGAGCCTCTTTTTGCCTTTTATAGGCTTTTGAAATGAAATTTTTGTCCTCTTGTGAAAACAATAACTATGAAGATAGTTTTTCCTTTTTTGAAATCCTTTGATATTGAAACAAATTTTAAAATAAGACAACTTGTCTTAATTTATTCTCCTAAGTATGCTAACTCCATTTAGAATATTGATTTGATAGAAATGAAGGATTGTTTTCCTTGTTTGATGACAAATTGGACTTTTCAAAGGAAAAACAATGATACCTAGATAGAAGACCTATATGAGATGGAGTGAATGACCTAAGACTTCTAAATGAAAATGAATGGGATGACCTTTGAGGTGATTATGGCCATGGATGGGATGAGGGGAGAAACATTTCTTACCTAGACTCCTTTAGTGACCAAAATTTATTTTGAAAACTTGTTTGAAAGGACCAAAAGTTTGACCTATGACTACTAGCAAATTAACTGAAATATTATGTTTGATCACTGACATATTGACACTAACAGAGGTGATGGAGCATGGTGGTTTAATTTTCATACCTAAAAACTAATGGGGACATCAATTGTGTGTTTGGTACCTTCCTTCACCCTATCCAAAGAATTAGTACACCATCTAACACCTGTGTAGGGACATCGGACACAAATACCTTGCATTTCCTAGTTGCATCACCCCTGACATAATTTCCTTGTTGAGAATTTCCATACCATCCTTCATTTGTAGTGAATTTATCGTACCATTTTCCCCTTTACATTGATCAGGCCACTAACACAAAACCTGATCTCATTCATTGGGTGCTATGGTAAAATCCTCTTAGAGCTCTAGTGCAATTGCATCATTCCTTCCTCGTCGCTCATACTAGATCAATCAAGTTATTTCCATATATTCTCATATTGGAGAAAATATTAGAGTTCCTCTTAGAACTCTAGCTCGCCATATCTCTAATGAATAACATATAGACTTAGATCATGAGCCTATGAGCTTGAGGAACCCACTAGTGCGCTAACTATGTATAATTAGTGCCTCAATCTTGGATCCAACTAGGGGGTGATCAATTGCAAGAGATATATCCGTGCAGTTGGCCTTCTGTTGGGAGTATAGTGGAAGTATCTCATTCAATTTCCTGATAAATTAGATAAGTAACATAATTACTCTCCTTTTTTATGAAGGTTGAGCTATGTTTTGTATATATGCCTCATAACTGAGCACATAGTCCTCAATTTATCAACTTGATAAATACTATGTGTGTGTCAGTTATCGGTTTGATTATTAGAGTGTCTAGTCTTAGTAACTCTATTGAGAATTTGAAAATGCACGATTTTTTTCATATGTTAAAAGATACCCGAATTATGCATGATCTCTAAGTGTCTGAAATGTTAGAAATTATATGGAAATTCTTCACCTTCAAGATGTTTCAAACCTAATATTTAATATTTTAGATGTACTATTGCATTTTAAATGAATAAATATAAACTTCAAATTCATGATTATATTATTTTGAAATTATCCTCTATACTGTGAATTCACAACAATAGCTAATAAAAATTCACTCATATAATTTAATTGAGGAAGATTTTGCTTTCTTGGATGATTGCTCGAAGCTTTCTCTCTTATGACCCTATTTGATTAATAAGAATTGATATTCTGTTGAAACAATGGTGTAATAGATTCTTAGCTTGTTGAGCAGCCTCTACAACCACTTGTCAAGATAAGGATAACGATCCATAAATAACACAATTAATATATAAAAACATATAAAATTTATTTGTGCCAAATGCTCTTTCCCCTTCTCTCCTAGCCTTAAAAACAGAACCTCAATGAGTATTCACCCATGCAATCATGAATTACTAAGTTTAGTTCCTCATGAATTATATATATATATATATATATATATATATATATATATATATATTGTGAGAGAAACCTTGGTTCCACTCCTTGGAAATTATAAATCACCATTTATTCTTGCGCTAATTTCGTTGGCGGTTCATGAATGGTAGGATAATATTATGCTAAAATTAGAGAATGAAAAGCATCATCTAGATAACATGAGGTATGCGGTGTTCAAAATGTGGAGGTCTAACCACATGGGAGAGGTTGCATTTGATTAGTAGCAATTATGTATCAAGTACACCAAGCTCATAGAAGAGGTTGACCACATTTCGGGCATTGCTACAAAAATACGCGGGGAAGCCTTGCCATCTCCAATAACATATCTTAAAACAATTCCTTCATTGAAATTACATCTAGTCTACGGGGGAGGCTCATCATGCCTGGGAAATTTTCATGGAACAAATATCTTGGTAGGCACGTTGTGATTGGAAACGTCCAAGAAACTAATAGTGGTAGAGGTATCTCACTTATTATAACTATGGAGGAGTTAGTTGTTTTTATGTCACTTAAATCTCGATATATCATGTAAACATTTATCTATGTTTGTATAATACATGATGTTTGGGTCATAGACTTATTGAATGGGGATTTTGAAGATAACTTTATTTTAATATATCATTTTAGTTTGGACTTGTTTACATTTATGCTGCATTGTGATGTTACTTTTTAGAACTTTGGACCAACAACGAGGGACGTCACTTTATGGAACATTGAAAAATGTAAGATAAGTTGGTTTCAAAGATACAAATGTAGATGGGAGATGGGTTTAACTAGCTCTCAGATCATTCATTATTTTCCAAAGGCTCAAACTACATAACAATCAAATTCTACCTAGGTCTACTTAAGTCTAGTTTCTTGGAACTATAGAGGTTACCCTTGGAGGAGGGGACTTGGGATAGGGCCTATTGTAGAAGGTAGAGACTTAATTTGTCTTAGAGAAACATCATGAACATGATGGCTACAAAAATCCTGTGTTTGACAGTTATTTTAAGTTAGCAGTTTGGAGCGAGGAAACAAAAAATTGACAAAGAGTATGGAGGAATACTGGTTTTAGTGAAAGAAAAAGAAGTTCATCACATTTAATTAGTGAAAGAAGATACAAATAAACAATATTTACGGTTCAAAATAACAGAGAATTAGAACCACATAAGAATTGCAACATGTTATTTTGCGCTTCAAGTATAAAAACTTTTCAAAAATAAGGGGCCAGACAACAAAGATCTGGATACAAATTTAAAGCAAGATATTTCTGCATATTCTCAGTAAGAAGAAGTTATTTAGTGGGAGACTTAAATGTTAGAACAACAAATCAACAAGCTAGTATTCTTTGTTTCAAAGAGGATCCCAATCCTATTTAGCTCATTGAAGAGGAGAATCCTCAAAGGTTGAGAGTTTAGAATATGACAAAGTTAGTAATCTTTTTGGAGAGGAGTTGATTACATTGCGTAGTGATTTCAACTTAATTATATGCAGTGGTCTAGATAGATGAAAAAGGTTTGGAACTTCACTTTAAACACATATGATGGGGAAAGTGTCGTTGACTATGTTATTTGTTCACAAAGCTTAATATAAAGGATAGATGAATTTAATATTGGAGAGCATATTTAGGACTTGAAATTAGACCATAACCCAATTTATATAAAACTATCTTGGTTAGAAGAAAGGTAGAATAGGAGGAAAACCGAATGTTCTCGACAATCGATATCAAGGGGAAAAATTCTCTTAACACAAGAAAATTGCATTATCTTCAAAACAATGTTGGAGAGATCAATTTATAAGGAGAAAACTGGTTCCCAAAGCCTCAACATTCATGAGTTAACAAATATAATCTAGGGTGCACTTGAGAAGTGCAAAAGAGAACAAATTAGTAAATCATAATCAAATTATTTTTCATGTGGATGCTAGCTTCGATGAGGAATGAAAATTTTCAAGGAGAACCTTGAATAAAGGTAGGCAAGGAGAAGATGAATGTAAGGTCATATAAGAAAATTTTAAAAAGGGAAAAAGACAAGTTCATGCAAACAAGGAAAGAAGAGTTAATAAATCTAAGCAAGAGTAACCCAAAGCGTTTTTGACAGGAACTTCAACTAAGGAAGAAGCAAAGTGAAAATAATATTACAAATAATCAGTGGTTTGACTATGTAAGACAACTCTATGAAAAATAATTAAAGGTTGAGCCTCCTCCCAGGATCAACAAAACTACAAATATTTTCACATTATAGGAGGTGGAGGCATGAATTAAAAAGTGGAAAATAGGGAAGGAAAAGGACTTGGTTGAACTTTAAGAAGAATATATAAAGTGGGGAATGAAAATTTTGGCACCACAAATTATGGAAATATTCAACAACATCATTTGGAAAGGATTCCCAAGAGATTGGACAACTAGTCTATCAATACCCCTTTTTAAAAGCAGAGGCACTAATAATCCTTCCAACTATAGAACCATTATGATCAATCCTTTGTTTAAAAATCTTTTCAGCGACATGGTAGAAAATAGAATCAGTAAGTGGGAAGAAGTAAAAGAAAAGAGGGAAAAAGGGAAAGTTTGTTTTAGGCCGAAGCATTCTAAAATGGTTCATGGTATCACACTGAGAAACATTATTGAGAAGGTTTGGGGGAACAAAGAAGAAGTCTTCTGCTACTTTGTTGACTTCAAAAAGGCATTTGACATGGTCCCTAGAGATAATTTGTGGTGTATAATGGAATACATTGAAATTCCTTTGCATTTTAGAGCTGTTGTCCATAGGCTTTATGAAGAGGTGAAAGTCAAAATTAGAACTTAAACAATTATTTCAGAAAGTTTTTCAAGTGACATCGGAGTCAAGCAAGGCTTCACTTTATCCCCTACCCTTTTTGGTTTATATATTGTAAATTGGAAGAGTGGTTAAATATGCAAGGTGGGGATGGTGTTCGGTTGGGGGAGTTTGTGATAAAACTTCTTTTATATGATGATGACCTTGTTTTGATTGCTAAATCGACCCATGGATTGCAGATGCACCTATATTCCCTTGAGCATTTTTGTAAAGAAGTGGGGATGAAATCCAATACCAATAAGACCAAAATAATGATTTTATATAAGAAAAGGAAGTAGAGTGAACATACGTTCTTCTTTGAAGGAAACATTCTTGAAGAAGTAAATGAATACAAGTACCTCAGGATCGATTTCAACAACAAGCTTAATTGGGAGGATTTTCGAAAGAAGAGAATTTTTGGAGGGTGGAAAGCATTATATGAACTTCAAAACATATGTAGAGAGGAAAAGTTATGGGATTGGAAAACAATTAAAGTGCTTTTTGGACTCCTAGTTTGTCCAATGATATTATATGGGTGTGAACTGTGGGCTAGCAACATCCCTATTTCAAAATGGAAACAAATTGAAAAAATACAAAAACGCTTGATCATGAGCAAGTTCAAAATAAAAATTTTGGCTCCTTATGAGATAAATTTGAGTGAAATAGGATCAACTCCCATCGAAGCAATTACTATGTTGCGTCTTATAAGGTATCTAAAAAGAATTGAGAAAATGGAAGTAGGTAGATGGTTGAAAATTATCTTCAATGAAGGCATGAGTGAAAGAAATAAATCATGGGTGAGACAAAGCAACAAATGGATGCAAAAATGAAATATTTACCTCAATGCTTGTCCCAAAAATAGCAAAGAGTTAAATATTTTTCTTGTGGATAAGTTCCATAAGCGTATATGGGGAAAATAGTTGGATAGAAAGAAGAAGTACTATGTTCATGAATTCAACCCCGCTTGTGACATCCAAAAAAAAGAGTACATTGGAGCTAGCATTCCATGGCAAGAAAATATTCTTATTGCTCAATTAAGAACTAACTCACATCAACTCCAGTGAGAAATGGGATGATGGAAGAGACTTAAATCTTGGGAAGAATGGGTGTTTACTTTTTGCGCTTCTAGGCAGTGGAATCAGAAAAGCATTCCATTTTGGAATGTGATGTTTTCAGAGACATCAAGGACAATTATGGAAGTATGTTAGCATCAATTCCTTGGCATTGTATTTTCAATGAGAGGATTATTAGAAGGTTGGGTTAGCACATCATCAATTTGATGTGGAGAGGGGAGAGGGGAGGGTCCCTTTCCATGCACAATCCGATGTGATAACTTACCCATTGTACACATATATAATTTTAATGATTGAATTTTACGTAGAATTAAAACGCGTTATATGTATATATAATTTTTCAATGGTTGCATTATGTTGACTATTGATGTTGAACGATGAAGCTCACTGTCGCGTCCACCATCGACATGAACTATGGTAAGCCACTGTAATGATTTTTGTGGAGTCTTGGGACCCTTGAACCTCGATGGGGCAGAGGTAGGTCCCACACATATATTATATCTTGCATCCACCACCAGTGTAGTCTAGTGGCATCCCTCTGATGGCTGGAACCTTGGGACCTCTAACCTGCTATGGGGGAGAGGTAGGCTCACATACACATTAAAATTTGGTGGAGTAAACTTTTGGGATTCCCAACCCCTGATGGAGATGATAGGTGGGTCCCTCTCAATTAACTGTGTATCTAGTTCCGAAGAAGTGCAACATGGGAGCCTGATGGGGCGACAAGTGGGTCCCTCGCTATGATATTTAATATGCCATTGGCTCAGTTGGGGGATAACATTTGAGTGTGAACGAACTATTTATGCTTCACTATCATTGACTGAGAGTTTAAATGAAGATGCATATTTTAATATAACACGTTGATACGCCAATGTATGACATGGACTTATTTGCACTTGTATGACGTGGATCATTGATATATATGTTGACATAGGATGAGGATTTATTATATATGTATACATACATAACGTTTAAAAAATTGGTGTATATATGTATGTAAACATATTCATTTAATTATATAATGTTGTTTGTATATTTATATATATATAAACATATACATACATACATACATACATACATACATACATACGTACATACATACATACATATATATATATATATATATATATATATATATATATATATATATATATGCTAATGTTCATATATATATAATTTATGTATATGTATATAAATATAATGGGTCATGTAATGGATTAAAAAAGTTTTTATTTTTTGGGTATATACAAAAATCTTGGAAAACATGTGGTATTTGTGTATTCAAATGACTTGGTTTTCTATATGTGTATAATACTTTCAACCTGTCTAAAATGGGAGCATCCAAGGAAAAAACATACTCAAAAGAAAATTACTTGGGCCTTTCACAATAAGCAATATTCAAACAAGTCCCATGTGCAAGTGTGTGGCAATAGGCCCAGAGGAAAGGGAAAAGCCACTTATGATTCTACCTTGTATAGTCCCACATCCACACCTCTCACTTGGTCATCTGATCTCTATGTGACAGAATTGTTAAGTGCAAAAAAGAGGTTGGAGGCTCTAGAAGCTAAAGAGCAGGAAAGGGAGAATACAATTCATGTAATGACAGTTTAGAACCATGCGTTAGCAGAAAAAATAAAATTTGGCAGGAGCAAGTGGCTTTGCTACATGAAGCTCTTCGGATAGGGAAGACAGAATAGCAACGGATGGAGGAAAATGTGCAAAACATGAGGAAATTTGTAGTGGAGAGCACAGAGGAGGTGAATTCGAAACCACCCCAGGATAAAGGGAAAGCGGTTGCCCAAATAGAAAACCATGAAGAGATAATAAGAGAATAAAGGAAAGAAGGTTCCACAAAAGCTTCCAAAACTTGGGTTGAAGATATTAACAATTATGTGAATACGGAAGGAGAAGAAAACTTTCAGGTCGACAAAATACAAGAGAGAGAAAGTAAGGAAAGATGAGATAGAGAAGAAAACATAATTATTAAAGGGGTGAAAGACTATGGGAAAAATGAATCTACTTTTGACCTTGCAAGGGACTTCTTGAAAGACAAACTGCTTTGGCAAGGACACATATGCCAAGAATGGAGGGTAGGAAATTTTAATGGTGAGAGAGTCAGGCCCATAAGGGTCATCATGCCTAGTTTGCATGATAAAGATATCATTCTCAACAAGAAGAAAATCTTGAGGGGTTCTCGTTTTTTTTTCTAGAAGAAGATTTAACTGTAAGACAACAAGAGGAAAGGAGGGAGGAAATGTCAAAGGTTAGGGTAGAAAGAGATGAGGGAAAAAGAGCATGGATTTATAAGGGTAAAGTTGTGATATCACAATTTGGTCCTCCTTCTAGAACAGGGCAGCAAAATGATAATAAAGAAGAGACATCAAACTCTTTAACAGGAAATCAAGAAGCAAGGTTAGTATAGGAAAATAGGGATAATGACTCAAATGTGAGTCTTGGATGTCAAAAAAAATAGAAATCAAGTCATACCTAGGTTTCCTTGAGTTTATTTTGTTGGAACTGCAGAGGTTACCCATGGAGACGAGGACCTGGGTTAGGGCCTATTGCGTAAGATAGAGATATAATCTGCCTCATAAACAGACATGAGCATGAAGGGTGCAAGACACCTTTATTTTAAGGGTACTGGAAGATGGATGTGTGGAACAAGGTAGTAGGGAATGGAAAATGACACGAGGGTATCATGATATTAGTGAGAGAAAAAGAATTTTGTTTCATTCAACAAGAAAAATAAGACTCAAATAAACAATTCATTTGGTTTAAAATATCAGAAAATGGAAATCACATTAGAATTGCAGCATGTTATTTTGCACCACAAGTTTCAAAAATCTACAAAAGTAGAGGGATTGACCACAAAGATCCTTTTGCAGCATTAAACGCAGATATTGTAACATATGATCAGCTATGCGAATTCATTATAGTGGGCGATTTCAACACTAGGACTGCAAGTGAGAAAGCTAGAATTATATGTTGTAAAGAAGGTTGTGACCCTATCTGGCTTACAAAAGAGAGTAATTATTAGTGGGAAATAATTTCATAGGACAAGAGCTGCAATATATTTAGTGAAAAATTGTTTAATTTATGTGGGGCTTTCGATTTAGTCATTTGTAATGGTTTGACTAGATGGGAAAGGTCTGGTAATTTCACTTGCAATACTTACAATGGAGCAAGTGTAGTAGACTATGTAATTTTCTCACATAGCTTGTGTGATAAAATGGAGTAAGTTTTGATTGAAGATCAGCTCTGGGACTTAAAATTAGATCACAAGCCAGTTTATTTAAGCTTCTCTTGGACTGGAAAGAAGTAGTTAGGGTAAAAAATTCAGTGTTCTCAACAAAATATTTCAAAGGGAAGAATTCTTTTGACTCCAGAAAATTGTAATACATTTAAATTAGCGCTAGAGAGGCTCTTCAAGAAGGAAAAAAATCCCATTCCACGACCTGCATAGTCATGAATTAACACATTTAATTCAAAACGCACTTGTAGAGTGAAAAAGAGGAAAAAGTAAGAACTCTAAAATTTTTTATTTCCAGTCAATGCTTGGTTTGACGGGAAATGAAAAAAGGAAAGGAGAATATGGAAAGAGTCAAACAAGGATAACATATAGATCAAAGTTTACAAGAAAATATTAAGAAAGAAAAAAGTTGATTTCATGGTTTCGAAGAGAGAAGAACTAATCTTCCTTGGGAAAAATAACCCCAGATTATTTTGGAAGGAGATCCAACCGAAAAAGATGAAAATTGAAAAAAATATCACATCTTCTAAATGGTTTGACTATGCAAGCCAAATTTATGAGCATGTTCCCAAGGTTGACCCTCCTACCCTGGTTAACACTAATACACGAATCTTCATGGTGCAAGAGGTAGAGATGGGTATCAAGAAGCTGGGCATTGGAAAATCAAAAGACTTAGTTGAAATCCAAGCAGAGTATCTAAAGTGGGGCTCGAAAATTCTTTCACCTCACATTACAAAATTTTTCAACAACATCATCCAATAAGGGGTTCCCCACTGATTGGACATCTAGTTTAGCAATACCTCTTTTAAAGAGTGGTGATGTCAATAACGCCTCCAATTATAGGAACATAATGATAAATACATTGTTTGTAAAGTTATTTAAAACCATTTAAAAAAATAAAATCATCAAGTGGGCAGAAGAGAGAGATAAACATGCTAAAGGACAAGCAGGTTTTAGACCTAAATATTCCATAGTTGATCATGGAATAACTTTAAGGCATATCATCGAGAAAGTTTGGGAGAAAAATGAAGAAGTATTTTTTTTCTTTGTTGATTTCAGAAAAGCCTTTGACATGGTTCCTAGGGATAATATTTGGCACAAAATGGAGGAACTTGGGGTTCCCAGGAATTTGAGAGCAGCTGTGCATAGGCTCTACGAAGAGAAGAAATTCAAAATTAGAACTTCAGTAGGAATTTCAGAAAATTTTAGAAGGGATATCGGGGTCAAACAAGGTTTTCCATTGTCTCCTACCCTCTTTGGTTTATATATCGACAAACTTGAAGAGTGGTTAAATTTGTAAGAGGGTGAAGGTATACATTTGGGAAATTTTTTTATAAGACTTTTTTTGTATGCATATGCCCTTATTCTAATTGCTAAATCTGCTCTTGGTTTGGAAGAACACTTTCCTTCTCTTGAGCAATTTTTTTGTAGAAATGTGGGGATGCAAGTCAATATCAACAAAACTAAAGTAGTGTTTTTATCTAACAAAAGAAAACGAAACCAACATAAGTTCTACTTTGAAGGAAAATTTATGGAAGAATTTGCGGATTACAAATATCTCAGAATTGACTTCAACAGAAATCTAAGTTAGGATGGATGTAGAAAGAAAAGAAATTTAGGGGTTTGGAAAAAATTTTATGCTTTTCAAAATAGGTGTAGAGAGGTAGAGTTATGGGACTGGAAAACCAATCTAACTCTTTTTGGGCTCTTAGTGATTTCGATGATTCTCTACAGTTGTGAATTGTGGGCTAGCAATACATCGGACATGCAGTGGAAACAAATTGAGAAAATTAAGGAGTAGTTGATTACAAACAAATTCAAAATAAAAAGTGTAGTTCCTTATGCTATCTTGTTAAATGAAATAGGGGCTGCTCCAATTGAAGCAATAGATATGGTGCGGGTCATAAGGTATTTAAAAAAAATTGAGCAAATGGAAGAGGGAAGGTGGCCTAAGATTGTGGTTAATGAAATATTGTGCACAAGAAAGAAGACTTGGATGCAACAAACTAACAAATGGTTTAGAAAATGGGGCATTTTCTTGAGCATGTATCCCACAAATAGTAAAGAGATAAAAGAATTTTTTATGGATAACTTTCACAAAGGAACTTGGGAGAAAGAAAAATTATTATATTGAAGAGTTTAATTCCTCTCATAATCATCAACAAAAAGCATACATAAGGGCTGATATTTCTTGGAGAGCCAAGATTCTTATCACTCAATTAAGAAATAATTCGCATCAACTCTGTTGTGAAATAGGGAAATGGAAAAGGCCAAAAGAAGTGTGGGAGGAAAGAATATATATTTTTTTCTCTTCCAGAAAAGTGGAAACAGAAAATCATTTCATTTTAGAATGTGAGGTCTTCAGAGACAACAGGGAAAGTTATGCATATATTTTGGTAGCTAACTCTTGGAATATTCTTCTCACTGAGGGATTTGTCGAGAGGTTGGGAGATTTTATTGTGAAACTTCACAGGAAAAGGGCAGAATTCAAAATCCAGATAGAGAATAAATCTGTCCCATAGGCTATCTTTAGTCTTGTGGATGTTAAAATAACTTCTTCTTCTTCTTATTTAATTACTAGGTTTTGGCTTGTGCAAAGTGTATGTATATCGTAAATTTATTTTTACAAGAAATAAATGACCATGCTTAAAATATATATTTAATTATGTCGATAAGAATTATATTGTGGGGGTTGTTGGTGACACTGTTGAGATTCATCTTCCTCAGCAAGTTTCGAATCACAACAGTGTCATCCCATTGATGTTGACCAATTCTCTCCAACACGTCACATTTAAGCCTACAGGACTCGAGCTTGACGAATTCTCTCCAACACGTCACGTTTAAGCCTACAAGACTCGAGCTTGGCATCTCCCAGATTGTCATTAGTGACACAGCTATTGATGCTCCAGTCCTTGAAATTCTTTGCAGCTGATGGGAACATTTCTTGACATTCTCTGTAGCTGATGAGAAAATTAAGGCCGTTGTTAGCTGTGGCTATTACAGGTGTGATCGAATTCATCATTTATTTTTCCTTAGCTACGATTCCAAGTTTCCTTGTCCTCAACTGCCGACTCCAAGGTCACAGGTATCCCATTTCTCTAGTCTTACTCACCATGATAGCGACATCATAGGGTTGAGTTCTAGTTGTTCTTGATAATGTTGTCAGTGAAACTGGGGAGGAGGTGTGCAACCATATCCCACTTGTTTCCATGGAGTGCATGGGTTTTCATGATGGTGGAGTATTCATGTGCCCTGAAAGGGTGGTGCTCCACCTGGGGGATCAGCTGGTTGCACCACCGTAGCCTACAATATTTCCCCAGCATCCTAGAATTCCTCTCTTAATCTAATACCACAAAGTTCCTCTCCTAATTTGAGACCAGTTATGTGGCCTGTATTTCTCCACCATCTTGTGTAGTGCTGCATCCTCCTTGGGGCTCCATGACCCCTTGATATGCTCTACCACTCGTACAACCCTGCAACCACCAAAACCTCTGATCTAGGTGGATATTGGTGGTCACCCGCCTATTCCACTTGGGGCTCCACCATTTTCTCTTTCAGTTTTTCAGTTTCGGCATAGTTTACTATTTTTAGCAATTTTTCGGGTCCTGAACTTTCGAAGCCGTTTTGAGGCCCTAAATGACGTTTTTTGGGAAAATGGAGAGCAACATGGGTCCATGGACTGATTTCGCTCATTCCAAATTTGTAGTCCTCAGATATATCTTTCTAATGAGGTATGGTACGCGTCAAACGGAGATCGTATGCCAAAGTTACGCCCCTGGGAAGTTGAAACACCAATTTACCCAAACGGGGCCCATAGTTTTGGCGCTTCATCTCCTATGGTTAGGGTTTTGGCTGTTTAGGATTTCCCATTGTTTCTAAATAATAAATAGGCCCTCGAGCCTCATTGTAACTCAGTTCAGAGGCCTGTAGCCACCACATCTCTTCTCAGAGATAGCTACCAGCGCCCTAGCTAGTTTTATTTCCATTCTGTCTGTAAGCAAATTTCAGTTCGTTGATATTAATGAAATGAAGTGTTATTTCCGCTGCATCTCTGTATTTATGGTTATATGTTTATTCTGTGACGTTCCTGCATAAATCCGGATCGGTGGTATCAGAGCGGTCTGCTTTTTCTCGATCCTTCTTTGCATGTCCCCAACGAGGTCGGGGTATAAGGAGCTAGGGCTTGATCTGGTGGAACCTTTGCAAGATCAGCCTCGTAAACCTCGACGGACGCCCATGGGGGCCGAAAAGAAAGATGAGGGAGCAGGAGATCCTATCAAAATATTGCTCGAGGAGGCCCTCGAAAAACAAAGGAACGCGATGATGGACAGCTTTGCTCAGATCCTTCCATGGTACCCCTTAGATGGCGCATCTACATCCAACGACCACTCTGGAGCGTGACTCCTCTACAAGGTACAAGTAAATTTTGACATTCCCATATTTGAGAGGTCAAACAAGCCTTGAATGCGGTAGATAGATGGTTAGATCTGTTAGAAGGATATTTCTCGGTTCATGACTTTTCGGGCCAGAAAGATTATTTTTCACTCCTCAAAGCTACCCCCATGTCAAGGACTGGTGGGAAACCTACTGTGATAAAAAGGACAAGACATAACCCTCTCTGTTCTCAGCTGTACCCACTTGGAATTATTTTTGAGATGCCATCAAGGAACAATACTATCCCATGGGGAGCTATGAGGACAAATTCATACAATGGACCACGCTGCGACAACAAAGGGATCAAGATGTGCATGAGCTAACGAATCTGTTCCATACCCTGCACAAAAAGTTGGGTATCAAAGATTCAAAGAAACATCTGGTGCTAAAGTATCGCAGTTGTTTGCACAGATACATTCGGGAGGAAATGGAGTTCCTCGATATCTCCTCGCTTGGTACGGCATACCAGTATGCTGCCAAGATTGAGTAGAAATTCAAATAGAAGAAGCGAGACTTTGGATCTGCGAATCAAAATCAAGAGAAAGGTGCTCCCAAACCACAAAAAAAAGGATAGAGCCAAGGCATGGTGACTCAAGACAACCTGTCGAAGCCACAAGCAAAGAACAACACCGCAAAGCCAAAGAAGGACACGGGAAAGTGGTGTGAGTTCCATAAGAGCTCCCTCTAACCTGAAATTGAATGTCGGGCCAAGCGGTCGCTGATAGTAGAGATGAGGAGCTTTTGGAGTGGATGCATGCTCGGCTCGGGCTCCGAGAACACGAAGGGGAATGAAAGGAAAGCGAGATTATTGATGCAGAGCCCAATGCCACTATTGCCACTATGAAGATCCAGAAGGAGGAACCGGAAGATCCAGAGGAGGAGGAATGTCTCTTCCACTTCCAGGTGTGGGTAAAGGGCTCCACAGTACAGTTCATTATCGACAATGGGAGCCAAAAGAACCTCATTTCAGCAAAATCCGTGAAGTGGTTGGGCTTTTCGACCACAGCTCACCCACATCCATACACCATCGGGTGGCTTCACCAAGGACGAGATCTTCGTGTCAGCCAGCAGTGCCGCATTCCCTATAGCATCAAGCCCTTCATGGATGAGGTATTATGTGACATTGCTCCTATTGATGTTTCTGATGTATTATTAGGACAACCATACTTGTGGAAGCGTCATGCTATGTATGAGTCTCGACCTCGTGCTGTTATTGTTACTTTGGGAAATAAGTTGTACAGGATACCAGAGGTACCACCTCCTGTAGCTATCTCTTTGGTTACTGCAAAAAAATGCAGTAAAACAATTTCCCCAAACAGGAGGTGATCTCTGATGATGATGCTTCAGGGCAAGAAGTGGGCGTGGCCACAACCTCCCGAGACGGGGCTCTCCTCTCCGCATGAAAACAAAAAATGGATAAGGTTGTGGAGGAATATGGGGACATATTCACCTCACCTACAGGGGTTCCTGCGCGGCTCGGTCAGAACTTGGGATTTATCGACCCAGTGCGCCGCTACCTAATGGACCGATCTACCTCCAACCTCTGATGGAGAACGATGAAATCAAGAGGCAGATTCGAGAGCTGCTGCAGAAAGGTCACATCCGACTAATTTCATCACCCTGTGGGAGCTTGATCGTGTTGGTACAGAAGAAGGATGGGACGTGGAGACTTTGTATTGACTATCGGGCGCTGAATAAGATCACTGTCCAGAATAGGTACCTGATCCCACAGATTGATGACCTTTTGGAACAACTCAAAGGTGCAAAATATTTCAGCAAGATTAACTTGAAGTCTGGGTATCACCAGATACCAATCGAATGCTTCGATGTGTGGAATACTGCCTTCAAATCCAAGGAAGGCCTTTTCGAATGGTTGGTCATGCCTTTCGGGTTGACGAATGCTCTCGCAACCTTCATGAGGTTGATGGATGACATCTTGCGGCCATTCACCAACTCATTTGTAGCGGTGTACTTGGATGACATTCGGATCTTCAGCCAGACTTGGGAAGAGCACCTCCACCACATCCGACAAGTCCTCCAAACACTGCGGCAACACAAGTTGTGTGCCAATTTGGAGAAATGCACTTTTGGCATGACCCAGGTTCAATATCTGGGATACATTATTGATGAAAGGGGGGTGCATGTAGATCTAGCGATTGCGAGTCATTCGGGATTGGCCAGCCTTTCTTATACTTGAGCTTGACTTTCGTGCTAATTTCTGCAAGTTCGTGTTGGGATTCTCTCATATCACTTGGCCTTGAGTATAAATCCTGAGGAGGAGCAGAAAAATTCTCTTGGTAGGAACCTCAACGAGCGTTCTGAAGTGAAAAAATCACCTGCATTCGCCCCCGGTGCTCACTTTACGGACATAGCGACCATTTGAAGTCGAACAAATGCCTGCGGCTTCTATTGGGGCAGTTCTTACTCAACGGGGGCATCCAGTGGCATATCATAGTGAGACATTCTCCAACACAGTCTGAAAGTATTCCACTTATGACAAATAAATTTATTCCATTATGCATGATCGTCGACAATGGAAGCATTACATTTTCTGGAAGGAAAAAATCATCCACACAGACCACCGGCCCCTGCAATTCATACAGACACAAGGGAAGTTTCAGAATGATCACCATCAAAAGTGGTCCACATATCTGCAACAGTTTCATTTGAACATCAAGTACAAGAAGGGTAGCACCAATAATGTTGTAGACTGCCTCATCCGACCAGTGATTGTGGCGCTCACCACTGTTCTCAACTCTTGTGGGCACGAGACTTCTAATTGGCTGCTTCTCTACAAGAGTGACCCAGAATTCGGCCACAATTACAAGGCACTTTTCGGGGGTACGCGAGTTCCAAATTTTCACCTCCAAGATGCACTTTTATTTCACATGGGACACCTTTGTGTTCCTTGAGCAAACGTGCCAAGATGATATGGGAAGCACACTACGAGTTGAGTCGATGGGCCTTTTGGGGTGGCAGAGTAGCAATCCTCTGAAATGCTTCTATTGGCGGGAACCTTGAAAAGGATGTTGAGGAAGCACATGAGATCTGCTTGCTTGTGCCATTCCGAACGCGACCATCGAAGCAAGGCCTATATACTCCTCTACCTACCCTAGTCGACCTTGGGAATCCATCTCCATGGATTACATGTATCGGGCTTGCAACTACTAGCGGGGAAATGAGTGTGTTTTCATGGTCGTCGACAAATTCTCGAAGATGGCCATTATGGCGACTGCTGAAGAATATCACGGCGAAGCCACTGCTAAACTCTTCTTTGAACGAGTGTGGGTGCACTTTGGGATCCCACAGTCTATCATATCATATTGAGATAGTAGGTTCCTCGGCACATTTTGGTCGAGCCTCTGGTCAATGTTGGACACAAAGCTCATCAAGTCCACAGCTTTCCATCCCCAAACAAATGGCCAGACAGAGATCGTCAACAGAATGATTGTAGACATTTTGCACATGTACAATTCAAAGCATCCACGCACATGGGACAACAGCCTCCCCTATGTACAACATAGTTATAATTAGTCTCTCCATGATTCAATCGGCGTAAATCTCTTTATCGGCTTGGGATTCCGGCCACTATGTCCCATTGACGTAGCCATGCCATTGCGGCGCACTCGAGGACGATTCAGCTCATGTCCCGGTCCAGGTTAATGAAAGCAATCGCTTCATGGCTGGAGCTGGCATGTACGCAACGGTTTTCATGATATATTGGGCAGAGCCAATGCAGTGGCTCGCGCCATGATCAACACTGGGTGCCACACAACTTCCAGGTGGGCGACAAAGTATGGCTACATTTGCAGAAGGAGCGCCTCACTGGACCCCACCGCAAGCTTCGCCCACTCTGATACGGGCCATACACCATCACCAAGGCTGTAGGGAACAATGCCTTCAAGCTCAGCATTCCACCATTCCTTGGTCTTCACCCAGTCTTCAATGTGGATCGCCTTCGTCCTTACTTCCCACCTCTACTGGACACCTTGGACATTGCAGAACAACTCACACCAATAGAGTTAAATCCAGACTGCATGGAACAAGCCACCACAGATTGTATCATGGACATGCAAATCAAGAACACTCGCCAATAGAAGATCTAACTATATTGGGTTGTCAAAGCTGGCCAACTCCTGCACCAAGGAAAGTGGTTCACCAGGGACCAAGTTCAGCAGAAATTTCCTCATCTCATGGAGGAACTTAACACAATGGGGAACATTGCTTCTTAAGGGGGGAGGAATGATCCAGGTGGATATTGGTGGTCACCCACCTATTCCACTTGGGGCTCCACCATTGTTTCTTTCAGTTTTTCAGTTTCGACACAGTTTACTATTTTTAGCAGTTTTTCGGGTCCTGAACTTCTGGAGCCGTTTTGAGGCCATAAACGACGTTTTTTTGGGAAAACGAAGAGCAACATGGGTCCATGGACCAATTTTTCTTGTTCCAAATTTTTATTCCTCAGATAGATCTTTCTAACGAGGTATGGTACGCGTCAAACAGAGATCGTATGCCAAAGTTACGCCCCTGGGAAGTTGAAACACCAATTTACCCAAACGGGGCCCATAGTTTTGGCGCTTCATCTCCTAGGGTTAGGGTTTTGGATGTTTATGATTTCCCATTGTTTCTAAAAAATAAATAGGCCCTTGAGCCTCATTGTAACTCAGTTCAAAGGCCTGTAGCCACCACATCTCTTCTCAGAGATAGCTACCAGCGCCCTAGCTAGTTTTATTTCCATTATGTCTGTAAGAAAATTTTAGTTCTTTGATATTAATGAAATGAAGTGTTATTTCCGTTGCATCTCTGTATTTATGGTTATATATTTATTCTATTGCATTCCTGCATAAATCCGGATCAACCTCTGCATTGATAGCCAACTTATTAACACTACTCGATCGATGGAAAACTACAAAAGATATGGAAATGGAGAATAGGTACTATTGGTTTCTCCTCAGGGATTAATCTATGAGGTTAGTAATTTCATGAGCCTACTACAAGTTAAACCTATTTTATAAGGAAATATTACTATGATGCTAACAGTACATGTGCCTTTCGGTCTAAAAAACATGAAAGCCACCTACTAGCCAGCTATGACTATTTGTTTTCATGACGTTATCCATAATATCATCGAGTAATATGTAAACAATCTCTATTACATTGTGACCATCCTTAATACCTTTGTACCATGATCCTGTGCCCGTGTGCTTATAAGAGTCACTTAAACTTGGTCAAGTGTTCGTTTGGTGTGACCTTGGGTGAGTTGTTAGGTTTTATTATATTTTTTTGTGGCATTTAGATTGACATGAATGGATTGAGTGAGAAGAGATGAGATTCAAAATACTAGCATTAGAGAACTTTTGAGGTCTAAAATAGGCCTCCTAAAAAAAATGAACAACCAAAATAAACTTTATAAGAACCAATAGGATTTAAGATGATGATGTCAACCATGGGCGACGATTCACCATTTTTGGGTAAAAAAGTTAAAAGATTAAAAAATAACAAAATAATAAAACTACTTTTTCAACTTGTCTCCCTAAGATTTTACTCAAATTTTGAGCAGGAGTACTCGTTGGATCCAAAATTTAATTTTTCATCCAAGGAGTACCCTTGTTGGATACTTTTGATGGACCCTAGTACATGAAAAATGGGAAATACATGAAAAACGTGATTGCAATCATGTTTTTCATGTATTTCTCATTTTTTGTGTAGAAAGGTCCATCGAAAGTATGAAACGTGGGTACTCCTTGGACGAGGAATCAAATTCTAAATCTAATGAGTGTTCCCGCTCAAAATTTGAGTAAACCCATAGGGAGATAAGTTGACAATAGGAGTTAAAAAAAGTAGTTTTTTTCTTTTTTCCCTCTAAAATTTGGTGATGTAATCTAGTCTTATTTTATTATTTCCACTATCGTTTTATAATTTCCTTAGGAGGCCCATTTTAGACCTAAAAATTCCCCTAATGCATCGATCTCAGATACCAGATTCACAAAATGGAAGAGGGCTTCTATAGGCGACTAAGAGTTGTCCCTTGACAACTGGTCCTTGCAAAATACCACGTCTTTTTATTTGTAGCTCGGATTTAGATTTGGTTAGGTAGCAAACTTGTTCGACCAATAACAAAAACAACAAAAAAGTGGCTTGATCTTTTAATCGAGCATGATATCCTCAGTGAATTGAGTGAGCACTCAATCAAGAACACTGATTTGTGATATGATTTCTAAAGAGATTTTTTCTTAGAATTATAAGAGTTGATAGAAGGTGGTTGCGTTTGGGTTTAGTCATTACTCTAACTCCCACCTGCCAAATCTCCACCGCCAAAAAGTTTGACAGCATCTCAATTGTCTATAATGCCACCAGATAATATATATACCTTGGGATATAAAGGACCATTGATATGATTTTTTGAAATAAAAAATGTATGACACACGTCACATCCACTGTTCATGTATATATTTACATATAAAATAAAATTAGACTCATATAAAATCATGGTCGTAGATATATTGATCGACATTCATAATCTGAATCATTCATACATGCCCCACTCGTAGTACATTAATATGGTAGACTGACACAAGTTACGTGTGATAGGAGGCAGTTGTCACCGATGTTGGTTCAATGTGGAAACTATGTTGAGAATAGTTAGATTGAGGTCCAAAAAATTGGTTAGTATATAAATGAAATGAAATGAAATGAAATTTTAATGTCCAAGAGACTAAAAATAGTCTATGGAACTATGAGTTCCTTATTTTTCACCTTTTTCATTTTATTCCTTTTCTTATTCAAATTGATGATGAGCTGGCCCAACCTTCCAACAATCTCATCTCTAAAAAGACAATGCCAAGAAACCAGTGCTAACATCTTCCCATAACTTTCTCTGATGTCTTTGAATGCATCACATTCCAAAATGAAATGTTTTTCCAATTCCACTGCCCCAGACGTGCAAAATGTACACACTCGTTCTTCCCAAGCTTATTTAGGCCTTTTCCACCTTCTTGTTTCACACTGAAGTTGATGCGAGTTGGTTCTTAATTGAGCAATAAGAACCTTTTCCCTCCATGGAATGTTAGCTCCAATGTACTCTTTTTGTTGGAGATCATACGTAGGGTTGAATTCTTCAATGTAGTACTTCTTCTTTCTACCCAACTCCTTTTCCCATGCCTGTTTACGAAACTTCTCCATAACAAAATTATTTAGTTCCTTGCTATTTGTGGGACAAGAATTGAGGTAGATATTCCATTTTTGAATCCATGTGTATTTTTGTCTCATCCATGTTTTCTTTCTTTCACTCATGCTTTGCTTGAAGATAACATTAGGCCATCAACTTACTCCCATTTGCTCAATTATTTTAGATATATTATGCACCATAGCAATTTCTTTGATAGGATTTACTCATGTTTCACTCAACATTATCTTATAAGGTACCAAAATATCTGTTTTGAACTTGCTCATGATCAAGCATTTTTTGATTTTCTCAATTTTCTTCCATTTTGAGACAGGAGTGCTACTAGCCCACACTTCATACCCATATAGCATCACTGGACAAACTAGGAGTCCAAAAAGCACTTTAATCATTTTCCAATCCCATAACCCTGCCTCTCTACATATATTTTGAAGACCATATAATGATTTCCACCCTCTTAAGATTCTCTTCTTTCTGCAGTCCTCCCAGTTAAGTTTGTTGTTGAAATCAATCCCGAGGTATTTGTACTCATTTTCTTCTTCAAGAATTTTTCCTTCAAAGAAAAACGCATGTTGACTCTGCTTCCTTTCATTAGAGAAAATCTTTATCTTGGTCTTGCTAATATTAACTTGCATCCCCACTACTCTACAAAAATTATCAAGGGCATATAGGTGCATCTGCAATACATGGGACAATTTAGAAATCAATACAAGATCATCGGCATATAAAAGAAGTTTTATCACAAACTCCCCCAACCAAACACCATCCCACCTTGAAAATTTAGCCACTCTTCCAGTTTATCAATATATAAACCAAAAAGAGAATGGGATAGAGGACAAACTTGCTTGACTCTAATGTCACTTCTAAATCTTTCTGAAATACCCATTGAGGTTATAATTTTTAATTTCAAGTATTCATAAAGTCTATGGATAACATCTCTATAATGCAAAGGAATTTTAGGTTCCTCCATTCTACGCCACAACTTATTGCTAGGGACTCTGTCAAATTCCTTTTTGAAGTCAACAACATAATACTTCTTCTTTACCCCCAAAAACCTTTTCAATAATGTGTCTCAACGTGATGTTGTGATCCACTGTAGAATGCTTCAGCCTAAAAGCCACATGTCCTTTTTCCCTCTTTTATTTTACTTCTGCCCACTTACTGATTCTATTTTCTACCATGCTGCCGAAAAGCTTTGCAAACAAAGGATTGATCATAATGGTTCTATAATTGGAAGGATTATTAATGTCTCCATTTTTAAAAAAGGGTATTTCTAGGCTAGTTGTCCAGTCTCTTAGGACTCATTGTTCAATGATTTTGTTGAGTATTTCCATGATGTGTGGTGCAAGAGTGTTCATTCCGCATTTTAGATACTTTGTTTTAAGTTCAACCAAGTCTTTTTCCTTTCTTGTTTTCAGCTTCTTAATTCCAATCTCCACCTCCTGTAATGTGAAGAGATTTGTAGTTGTGTAGAGCCCCCAGGGGGGGACTCAGCCTCTGATTCTTTATCATAGAGTTGTATTTCATATTCAAGCCATTCATTGGCTGTAATATTATTTTCGAGTTCCTTCTTCCTTTGTTGAAGTTCCTACTAGAAAAGCTTTGGGTTATTCTTGCCCAGATATATTAACTCTTCTCACCTTGTTTGCATGAACTCATATTTTTTCCTTTTTATGATTTGCTTATATAAATTTACATTCATCTTCTCCTTGCCTATCTTTTTCAAGGTTATCCTTGCCATTTTTCATTCCTCATCAAACCAAGCATTGACAGGAAAACAATTTGATTTTGATTTCCTATTTTTTTCTCTTTTTCACTTCTCAATTGCCCTTTGAATTATATTTGTTAACTCATGGTTGTTGAAGATTTGGAAACCAATTTTCTCTTTCTGAATTAATCTTTCCAAAATTGTCTTGAAGATAGTACAATTTTCTTGTGTTAGAAGAATTTTTCCCCTTGGTAGTGATTGCCAAAAGCATTGGGTTTTTCTTTTATGTTGCCGTTCTTCTACCCATGATAACTTCATATAAATTGGGTTATGGTCTGATTTTAAGTCCCAATTATGCTCTCCAATCTTAACTTCATCTATCTTTTGTATCAAGCTTTGTGAACAAATCAAATAATCAATGACACTTGCCCCATTGTATGTGTTGCAAGTGAAGTTCCCATACCTTTTCTGTATGTCTAGAAAATTGCAAATAACTAAGTTGAAATCCCCACACCGTGTAAGAAATTCCTCGCCAAAATGATTTCCAACTTTGTCATCTTCTGAACATCTCACCCTTTGGGTATTCTCCTCTTCAATGAGCCAAATAGGATTATGATCCTCTTTGCAACAAAGAATACTAGATTGCTGATTTGTTGTTCTAGAATTAAAATCCCCCATTAAAAGCACTTCTCCCTACTGATAGTACATGGAAATACCATGCTTTAAAGATGCATATGGATCCTTGTTGTCTAGCCCCTTATTTTTTTATGCTTTTGAGACTTGAGGGGAAAAATATAATGTTTCAATTCTGATGTGATTCTCATTATTTGATATTTTGAACCTTAAATATTGTTTATTTTCATCTTATTTCATCAACTGAATGCGACGACCTTCCTCTTATTTCACTAAAACTAGTATTCCGCTATACCCTTTGCCATTTTCTTCTACCTTGTTCTAGACTGATAACTTCAAATAACTGTCAAACACGAGATTTTTGCAACCATCATGTTCATGAGTTTCTGTGAGACATTTTATGTCTCTACCTTCCGCAATAGGCCCTATCCCAAGTCCCCTCCTCCAACGGTAGCCACTGCAATACCAACAAGCTAAACTTAGATATAGCTAGGTATGATTTGATTGCTACACATTTTGACACAAAATACTCAACTTTGAGTCTACACTCCTTTCCATCCATGTTTCTCTTGTTGTTTTCCTCCCTATTATCGAATTCTATGTTTTTCCTTTACTGCCAGCTTGTTGCCCTATTTTGTCCTGAGTCCAAAACACTGCAATAAATACTTTACCATTGTACAACCATGCCCTTTTCCCTTCATTTCTTGCTGCCCTAATTTTCTTCACTTCTTCCCTTCTCTCATATTGTTGTTTGTTGGTTAAATATTCATCTAGGAAGAAGTGTGAGCCTTTCAAGAGTTTATTTTTTCTCAAGAGAGGGTGTTTGTCTTGCACTGTTGCCATGGTGACTTTTATGGGACAAGGCCTCTCTTCACATATCTTCCCCACCCTCCTTGCTTGGAAAATTTTCCCTTTCTAATGTAGCTTCTCTTTCAGAAAGTCCCTTTTCAAGTTGCGAGTACTTTCATTCCTCCCATAATATCTTATTCCCCTGATAATAATTTTTGTTTCCTTGTGTTTTCTTTCCTTGTGTTCTCTTTCCTATGCTCTACAAGCACTTGCATCTTCTTCTTCCTCTATCCTTATGTAACCATTAGTGTCTTCAACTCTATATTTTATTTCTTTTGGACTGTCTTCCCTATTGTTCTTTTTTGTCTTCTCTTTTGAAATATATGTTTTCTGATAAACTTGTGTATCTACCCGAGTTGCTTTAGATATTATCACATCCTTGTTTGTTTCCCTTGATCCTGTCATGGTTTGCCATGTTGTCTTCTTTATTTTCCATTCTTGTTTTCCTGTCTCTAGAGCTTCTTGTAACATTCTCATTAGTTCTTTTAAAATTCTATTACCTTCCATTCAACACCGATTTGAAAATGTGATCTTTGAAATCTTGTGGTCCCTTTCCTGTTCTTTGGCTTCCAAAATCTCCAGCCTTGTCCCGGCCCTCATTAGTTCTTTGACATAGAGATATGATGACCAAGTAAGAGGTGTGGATGTGGGACTGTAAATGGTTGAATTTTTTTATTTTTGCTTCTCTTATTTATTTCTTTTTATTTTTTATAGTATGTATTGCAGATGTAGATCGTACAATTTAAGTTTGCAATAAAAATGGGTGGGAACTTTATATGTAAGTAGTTTGGTTTTTATTACGCATACAATGTTTATTATGCAAAAATTAAAATTGAAGATACTTTTATTTAGAGAATGTGAGGTCTTCAAAGATAACATGGAAGGTTATTTAGACATTTTGGCAGCTAGCTCTCTGGATATTCTATTTAGCAGGGGCTTTTTCAAGAAGCTAGGAGAGTTTATTGTGAAAATTCACAGGAAAATGCGAAGAATACAAGAGACAAATAGAGAAGAAATCTGTCCCATAGGCTATCTTTAGCCTCGTGGACGTTAAAATTACTTCTTCTTTGTTGTTAAAGAATTTTTTTTTCTCTTAACATCAAAATTCATATAGTGTATGTATTGTTTATAAAGTGGAGGTTAAAGTTATATGCATTTAATATCTTCTTAAATATTTATATAATATCCTTATATCAATCCATGTGCAGGGCTTACTCTCAGATTGGATGGAAAGGAACTGACTAAATCCAGATTTTGGGTTTTGCGAGTGGTGAATTTGTCAATATTACATATTTGAATATATATTTCTTTGTAGATCTAATAGTTAACTTTATCCCTCCTCCAGATTAATATACAATTTATCATAACCATTTACAAATCTCAAATATTAAAATAAAAAGAATGTCTTTTCTCTTGTGATTGTAACGAAATTTCTAGCAGTATATGCGTGTCATTATAAATTCATTTGTAGCAAAATATAATTATAATTCAATTTCTAGCAGAATATAACTCTTCAATTCTATAATTAAACACCCTAATTTAAACTTATGCTTTTTCCAGCATACCTTATGTCTCCTCGAAGATTGCTTCTAGTTTAGTTTTGAGTTCAATGATAGAAATCTGATATATTGCAGATTGTATATTGCACTTTTAACTCCTTGGAAAACTCTACTTTACCAATACTTTAACCTCATGATTCCTCGCCTTCCATGTCTACACCCTTGTTTCATGCAGTGCTACCTTTGTGTCACTCTACATTTATCTGCACTTCTATCAGCATGTATTTTCACCCTTTTGGTGTAAATGCTAGTATATAAATAATGTGGACACAAATAGCACACACATATATATATGTCCGAAAATTCTCAAAATATCATGTGGCTCCACTAGTCCATGTGGCACATCTAGGAGTCCAAATATAACCTCAATTTTTTTAATTTAGGTATCAAATCGACGAAATAATTACATAAAAAAAAACTCCATCCAAACTAGATTTAATGGTTACATTAACACATTTCCACAAGTTTTACATAATTGGCATTTTTTTGACCCAATATATTGTTGATCATCGAGAAATCAAATTCAAAACACTAGTAACACCTTCCACAACCTATAATATTCAAGGGGGTGTGTTAGGTAGATTACAAAGTGGTATCAAATCCATTTTCAACACTTGGATTGGATGGACCTTGAAGAAGTAAAGTTTAGATCCAAATCATAACCGAGGACCAAAAGAATCCCATAGGCCAAATTTAAAATAACAATTTAGCCATTGCATCTGTCAACTTTATTTTTAGTGATATGAGTACTACACATGAAAGTGTACTTACATATTTTTAATTTAATTTTAACTAACTTAAAGTTTGGGTTAGTGAAAAAATGCAACATACATAACACCAATCGATTAATTATGGTAAAGTTTATGATTTTGGATTCAAAGATAAGGAAGCAACCTTTTAGGTCCAATTCCGTGAGAGACACGAGTAAATAAATTCTTAATGAGCCTATGGATATTATCAGTGTTGTTTTTTTCCTATATCCATAAAGCATTTTGGGTGGTCCTTCAATAAAAATGAGTGCAAAATATAGCTCTATGCACTAGACAAACGAGGATATTTTTGATGCATCCGGATTAATGTCGCATGATGATGTGCACTAGATTAGTAAAAATTTCATATACCCATAATTGGATGGGTCTTGTAAAAGAGAAATTCATTCTAATGATTTATATGTAAACTGGTGTTAAACTTATAGATGTATTTATCTTTGTATGGATATTTTCTACATGTAACTGAGATGGGTGTTAAATGTATGAAAAATACCAAACAACATGCCTCAGATTGGCATGTTTACTATTGCCATTGAAAGGTAAAAACTTAATACAACATGTTTGAGATAAATAACAACTGTGTGTGTAGCACTCAATTAGTTGAGCAAGGAGAACTCCCAAGGAAAGACTTCCCTAGTAAACAACAAAGGAAGAAAATATTAGATTCCCAAAACTACAACCAACATTGCAGAAAGAGAAGAGGGATCTTTCCCTCAAGCTCCCTAAAATACTAGAAAGTTCTCTTGAAAATTTTTGAAGGACTTTTGGAACCTTAAAATTGTTGAATAATTTGGGGAAGGAAATGCCTCAGATTTTGTGTATATAGCTAGTGGTCTTTCTAAAGTTAATATGGGATGATCGATGTGATGTGCAGTCCATTTTTTATGATCGTTGATTACATGTTTATATTTTTGTGTATTTGTGCATGACCATGCTTCATTTTTTCATCATGTGTACGGTTGTTGTTGTCTTTTCTCTATTTTTCTTCTTTCCTCCTTTGTTGGGTCTTGATGTGGTATTGGGGATTAACAAAACCAAGTGAAGAGGATCACATGGAAGAGATGACTAAAACCTAACTAGGATTTCAAGATCATGATTAAATATTGTGCATGAGATAAATTGTAGTAGAGGGCGGGATAAGATGATATATCACCCAAGAGGACCTATTTAGATCCACTTGAACAAACATACAATGACATGACAACTACAAAGAGGAATTTTTTTTTCTAAACTAGCTTATACTTGGCATATATGTCCTATGTTCATGTCAATAGTGAGGTGAATGCATAATGATGCCACTTTTGACAAGTCACTATTGAGGACCATCGATAAGATGATGATTGGTTAAGTTTCTTAAATATAATTATTGTGTGAATGATATGCTCGGAGTAACATGATGAGGTTACCCAATATAACTCCTTGTGATTTATTGTTAACACACTCATGAATACAATTACTCATAAGAATATGATGTTGTTGTGCCCTTGTATAGATTTTTATGGTAGGGAACTATTGAATATTGATGTTTTACATTAAATAAACTATCCTCCCTATGTGTTTCACGACATGGACTAACCACCTATCATGGATTGTTAATTTTGGCGAAGTGATCATTGACTAACACTTTCGGGTTTTTGTCTAACAATAATCATGATTCCAACCAAATGGTATAAGAAAATACGTCACGAGTTTGAAACACACCCGATTCGCATTTGGGGGGGAGGGGATTTTTGGACATTGGATAAACTGATGCTCCCCATGTGTTTAGTGACATGCACTAACTACCTCTCGTGGATCCTTATCTTTTGTGATGTGATTGTTGACTAGCACCTGTGGGTTTTGGTCTAACGACAATCACGATTCCCAACAATTTCAACCATGAGTATGCTAAAATCCAGCTGGTTTCCATGAAAAGACTCTTATTATGAAATCTTGCCTTGACGACCAAGCCAATAATGAAAATAAACATAGATATATTGGTTTGAAAAATGTTCAGTGCTTACTAATACTGATAAATTAATGGTGCTTACTATGGCTGAGAAACAAAAAGTTCTTTTCTCTTATTGGGAAACCACCCATGCAGTGTGTGTACTAGGTTCTTTCTGAGACTAATAAACCACTAGTGCTTTCTTTGGCTAAAAAACCACCAGTGCTTGTCTCTGGATAAGAAAAAACCTATACGAGTCACCAATTATTTTGGTTGGCTAAAAAATCAATGGTGCTTTCTATGACAGAAAAACCACTAGTTATTTTAAAACTACTTACAAACCGCCTACACGTGATATCAATCTCATAGCTTAGTTGGTGCATTGCCCCATTTAATGGGAGCTGGTGGAAGACTACATGAAGCCGTATATTTTCCATTGAGTGCTTACTTCGACTGAGAAAACATTTAGTGAGATGAAATTTAAAGACAAATATGAATTAATATTGATTGGAGCTATGGAGCATATATGCCACTAGGTGATTTCTTATCTATGAAACCACTTAGCCGGGGATGATTTTAAGGATGGAAAATTATCTTGAACTTTAAAAAATTGGTGAATCTCACTAGTCCCTAATATGAAAACTATAAAATGTTTATTGATGTATTTGTAAAATTATTCAAATTTATAATGATATTATATATATTTTCTATATAATGTTGGCGATTTTTAATGTAAAATAATTTATATTGTAAAATTTGGGCGAATCATTTTTATAAAAAATGGAAATTGGTGAATATTTTTTTTAGAAAATTAGCCCACCTACGAATATTAGCCCCTAAAATTTTCTATGCACTTAGTGCTAATTGTGAAACTAGAAGAAGCAAAGAGTAATTATAGAGATACATATCAAGTTATCGGTTTAAAGAAATTTATGTTTGATTTTTTATTTGCTTCTTTAGGACTTTCAATAGTTTGGATTTGTTATTTCCTAATTGATACATTATAGATAGGGTTACACAACTATGGCTGTTTGGAATCGTAAATGGACCACATTTCCCAGAGGAAAAAGGAAGGATAGATTCTATCTAGTTCCTTTATGTAATTAATAAGCGACATCAATAAATAGTCCAAGTTATTTCAGTAATTTATTATAGAATGATGGAATAACCACTTGAAATAACTTGAATTATATTAGATCAAAATTAAAAGAGAAATAATTGTTTATTTTCTCCATTCCATTGAATTTTCAAAAGAGAAAAAAAGAGAATTGATTATATATATATATATATGGAAATTACAAAACAAATTTTCACCATTCATTTCATGGATGGAAGGATCAAGATGAGCTAACTTCCACCTCATCATTCAATAGAAAGAGAAACGGGTCAGGATAAGCAATAACACATACCTATTATGGTAGAAAGAGATAGATTAGGATGAAAATATCTATTTGTCTAAAATTTGTTAAATGACTGTTAAAATATTCCACTTCATATAGTTCATAAATTAAGTGCTATGTATCTATAAAAATAAGTGGATCAAAAAGATTAGGGGATACCGGAAACAAAGAAGCACCCATTTTTAACAAAAGTTCCTTAAGCTAAGGATGATGCATCATTTTCTAAATGATCATTGAGATCGTTGGGTTCCCATAACACATTATTACCTTGGCCATAAGCTCAACATATTTTTTGATTCTAATAACAATGGAATCAAGCCTACTATCTTACATGGTTGTCTAATGAACCAGGGCTTTGATGATAACTCTAGAGTATCTAAGTATGATCAATGATTTTATCTTAAATATTATTTCTAGATGTAAACACTAAAAGAGTGCATATACTACAACTTCATTATTGGATGATATTCCAAGTCCGTACATGAAGGTTATTTCCTTATTTATGTTGAGTATGTGTTATATTATTTACATGACTACTGCAACGTGAAATTCACTACATTAGGTGCATTTAGGGGGTCGTAGGGGGTGGTATCCCACCATGTTCAGGGGGCTACAGTGGGGTGGAATCCCCCTGTGGGGAGGTGGGGAGGGGGTATCACTTTGGAAAAAAAAAATGGTATTCACTTTTAGCAACTTGGAGTACATGGTGGTTCAACCCATGCTTTTATGGTTCTGGTTAAGGAACTACAATTTTATTCTAATCCAGGGTTAATGGATTGGGGGTTTATGGATTCTATGAAATATACATATTTTATTGTAACATTATAAATATATAATCTATTGAAAACTATTTTTGGTTTTCCTAGTTTGCATTTCCAGGGTAAAATATCTATGTTAAATGTGTGGATGCGATTGCATCTTTTCTATATCTATTAGGATTTTTTTTGCAACAACTAACTATAAAGGGTTAACATCAACATTGGTATTAGAGAAATTTGGATTATGGGGGATTCCTTTGTGGCTAAAGGGTTTGACTCAAGCCTGTGGTAGACCTTGTTACAATGGGAGATCTGTGAAAATAATTCTTGTGGTGAAAGGAAATGGACAGAAATTCAAATATAGAGATCGAGAAATCAATGGGTATATTTTTGTGATATGGAAGCTCAAAATGGAATATTTGTTGGTGTACAAAAATCAATGAATCACTATAGATATGGGTACTACACCTATGGGGATGTTGATATAAGATTAGACCAAATAGGATATAAAGGTAACAACCACATTATGGTCATGTCTCTTAGATTCAATAATACTAAATATTTCAAGATAAGCTATAATTAAGGAATTATGGAAACATTTAGGTGCTTTGTATTAATATAAGCCCATGGTAACCAAATTGTTCTTGTTGAAGAAGTTGTATAATTTGAGGATGAAGCATGGAAAATTGAAGATTGAGCATCTAAATGCTTTCAATAATGTGGTATGTGAACTAATATCTATTCATATTAATATTTTAGATGAAAATAAGTGTATTAGTTTATTGTGTTTTTTACCAGATGTTAGAGTCAGTTTTTCAGTGATCAAAGATAACTTTTTTGAGAATTTTCCATCAGATCATTGGTCAATTTTTTTCTTTTTCAGTTACTCTTCAGCAATAATTTGGTCACCGAATGAGTCCTATCATCATATTGTACTCCTTCACATTTTTTCATCTCCATTCAGAGGTTTAAAGTCATGTCATTCCATCACATATAGGTCAATTCTAGGGTCTAAACTGCCATGAAAATATTCAGTTTTTTATTATTAAAAAGGGCATTTAAAATTCCATTTCATCCATAAAGGTCTAGTTGAAGGAGGAAGTTAGTTTTCATAGTTCAAAATAAACTCTATGTCATAGAATTTCTATACTCCATTGCCATATTTCGAAGAGAAATGAAATTTTTTGCTAAAAATCATTTTCAAAATCACATTTTATTAAATATTTATCTTTAATATTTTGAAAATAAACCCTCTAAACCATAGGTTTTAATCCTATGTGTTATACTTCACCACCATCATTATCCACTACCGTATTCTCCATTACTGCCATGAAAAATTATATTCCCTTATTTTCCAATAATTCATGTCACATCATACCCCTACCCCACATTTCATTAAACTCCGACATACATTAAATGTCCCCCATATTGTTGATCATCCATCACATTCTCATTTAATCTGATAACTTACATGTGACTTCAACACCACCTCATCGTTTGAGACTTAACGTTGGGGGGGGGTGGGGAGGGAGGGGGGGGGGGGGGGGTGGGGTCCGAAAAGAGTGATATTGAAGTCTGACCCCACTGCTACGTGTCATAAGCAAGTAATTTTGCACCCTCCCCTACACGAAACCATTAACTACCTTAATACCCCTCCGAAATCCTGCTTACCCATTAATTGAAGCCACCACTCCTCCCGCCAATCACGTCATGCCAACATGGATTGTAGCCTGTCCAATCGACTTAATTCCTGCCTTTCCATAACCATTATCAAATTAATTTAATTGCTAACTATTAGGCAACATACGCATGCCCTTTTCAAACGTGAAATAAAAAAACTCTCCATAAATTCACCATTGAACACTTGTTTTGAACTTCTACTCTGCCTTTTTCAATTTGATATGCACAAGATTACTAGTTTATAGATATTAAGAGAGCTCCAGAGATCAACATTGCTAGTGTTTAAATATTTCTTTTGCAGCTATTTACTTTCTTCGAGTCTGCAAAGTTTTTCTTCAGTCTCAGCCTATGTTTTCCATCAGAAATTCTTGTTTCCTTCATTTCGACATGGCCAACCATGCCTCCAAAGAAAAAAGGACAGGAACAACTAGTAACTATGTTGTTACACCCTCCAGTTGATTTTCATCACATACCTTTAGCAGAAAAAGACCACAAAATCCATGAAACTCTGTCTCACCTTGAGTTTTTTGAATTACACTATTGGTTAGAAGAAAATTTCTTGGATAAATCTGATGAAATAGGATTATGGGATTATAATCTCCCACATTTCATATTTCCTCATACCCATAGTTCCCCAGAGTTTTTTAGAAGATTCCAATCTTGGTATATGCCAAACCAAAGAGCTAATATCGCTCCTGCAGGAGAGATTTTAGTGACTATTAATGCCCAAACAATTGAACAAATGATGCAAAACCCAACCACAGATAATTCCACACCATTTTCCCAAGAAGCCTTGATAGAAATATACCAAAAGTTAGATTTTTTAGAGAGAGATCTCAAACTCTTGAGCTGTTCATGACTGAAAATGACCCATTACCTAAGAAAAACCCTCCATTTCCATCATCCATTTTCCCTGAAAGGTAAAAAAAATCATCACAGTCATTTCCTACCTTCTTGGTTATTATTCAAATCAATGGGTAGATGAATCCATCATAGGATTCATGTCCATATTCTCCATAGATTCCAAACCCTCCAACATTTTCAACTTTAGTCAGTTTATTGTATATTCTATCCATGATCAATTTGTTAAATTCACAACTTAAGAGGTTTTTAGTTATGCCTATGTGTTATTTTACTTATTCTTGTACTCTCAGGGAGACAAATTTAAGTTTTCCTTACAGAAATTGGATGAAGAAGGCAATGAACAGTCAATAATTTTCTGGACTTCACTAGTCATGAAGGAATATAAAGAGTATTCATATAAACAATTTGTGGAATTTTTTGTTTATCCAACACTCAGTTTACTCAATAGCACTCCAGAGTTAAGGATTAGTGAAGATATTATAAAGTTATTGCAACTATCAGATCAAGCCAAAATAGGGGATTGGTACCTTTACCAAAATTATACAAAACTCAGAGTTTATGGCTGTGAAATTCCCCCTTATAAGTTTCCAAAATTCCTCCCCATGAGGATTTTTTCATTGGAGTATATTAGAAAAATGATTAATGCAGATGAATTTTTTGTCTCTGTTAAAAAGAAATCTCAATTTAAAATTAAAACATAGATAGTGCCTTTTATCTGTAATAGCAGGATAATAGGGGAGGAAGTAGATAATTTGTTGAAAGAAATGCAGTTCAGGTAAAGTTTTACATGGTCTTATGATCCAATTGGTGTCATTTCAAAACTGAGGGCAGAGAATAAATCTATGCCATATTTTCATACACCTAGACCAGATATTGAAAAGTACATGAATCAGCTTGAATGGATTGAAGGAACAATACAGGAGGCTAAAGAGAAAACATTGTCTACATCATAATTTCAAACTCCTATTGCACAGAAAAGAGGATGGAAAAGAGTTAGAGAAGATCGATCATCTCCAATGTCTGATTCATCTAGCAAAGAGTTTAAAATTCACTTTAAGAAGAAGACAAAGCTTAATCCTAAGGTCAATCCCAGTAAGGAGTTAGAGAAAGAAGTAAACATAATTACTGGAGAGACAAGTACTTCCACACAAGCAGGTGATAAAGGCACTTCTACTACTCCTACTACTTCCACAATTTCTAAAGATCAACAAACAACAACTTCTCAAGGTCAATAGAAAGCCATTCAGACTAGCACAACTGCTACAAGGGAAAAGGAGAAGGCTTTCTTTGACACTTTCAAAGAGATAAAGTTGAAGAATGAAATGTTAAAGAAAAGTACATAAAACTAGTTTTAACAAACTCCCAGCTCACAAAGTATGTTGCTTTCAGCCTTTGATTCAGTATATGGAAAGATGCACTTTTATTGTCTTCAAGCACAAATTCCATAGCCAAAGTCAGAAGAAGATTATAAAAGGGATACATTTGAGTTTAATACAAAATAAATTCATCCAATAGATCAAATGGAGCTACACAAGAAAATTGGTGAGATGATTTCATCAACTCTCACTAACATTGCTTTGAGTCTATCAAAACTGCAGGTTTCATTGGAAAATGTATAGTCACAACTAAAAATGGAGAAGGCGGCTTCATCTGCAAAGGATAAAAGAATTAAAACTATAGAAGATCTAGTGATAAAATTGGGTATGGCCCATCCAATGTCAATGCCATTGAAGAAATCATCAAGAACAAAAATGATGACATAGCAGCATTGAGGAAGCAATTGGATATCCCAGCTATAGAAGATATTTTGGCCAAGGATATTGAAGAGAATGAATCTCAAAATACAGATATGATGAAATTGATTATGGAGCGGAATTCTCAATTAAAGCAGATGGAATTAGAATTAGAAAATATGATAAAGGAAAAGTAAGCAACAATAAAAACATCAAAGGTTCCTTTAGAATCAGTGCCTCTAGCAGCCATACCTATAAATCAAAATTCTACAGCAAGTACTGCAGATGGAGCCGAGCAGCTCACCACAACAGTTCATAATATGTCCATTCAAGAATAAGAGATCAAGAAATTATAGGATCGTGTAAAATTATTGCAATTTCAAAAATCTAATGCTGATAGTTCACATGCAGCTGAAGCACAGAGAGCCAAAAAATTTATTGAGAGGTTGCAGAAAGAGAAAAAAGAATCATCCATTGGTAATGCTTTGGGCCAGTTGAAAGAGATAATTTGGGCAGACATCACAAAGTCTATCAGTGAAATTTGGCTAAGTATGAAGATAATATTTGAGAAAAAAGAGCTAATACAGAAGGAAAATGAGGCCATTACAACAATCAAAGCACAACTGGGAGACAAGCCTACCACAATAAACAATATTATTAGATTTCTGAATTCAAATAACAAGTACGAGTTGGATGAATTGGGAATTGATGACAGAACATAAAAAATCTTGGAAGTGAAGAAAGTGCTAACAAAGAAGAATTTGATTCTTCGACTTGAAGAAAAATGTCATAGTTTGGAGGTTACAGTTCAAAGATTTTTCAGCAGAATAGAGTCTCTGACACAAAAAGGATTTCCTTCTCTTTTTGTAATTAATGATAAATTGATGACTAGAGAAGACTATGGAAGAAGACTTCAGAAAATTTCCAAGGATACTGCCAAATCTTCAAATATTAAAGGCACATTAACAGGAAGGGCATTGTTGGGAACCCTGAGTAATGACATTTACATTCAGTATGACATCAAACATGTCTTTGTGGTGAATCCCGCTTTTGCTAAATACATTGAAGCGAATGAAATTTACCGTAGGGTAATAAAATTATTTATCCCTGATGAAGAGCGTTGGGAAAAGTTGTGTGAATTTCAGGAGTAATTAGTAAAAGAAGAAAATTCAAATCTTTTCCAGATCAACAACCAACTAATAGCTACGCAGCCTGCAAACATCTCCTTCAACAACAATTTTTAGTTCGAGCAGTGCCAACATAGCAGATTAAATTTATTTTCATGATGCAGTTAGAATTTAGTTATAAAATAAAGTGCTATCAGTTATGATAGCCTTTAATGTAAATGTTGTAATTTTTATTGTCTTTAAAGACTTCGATGTATGAAGTATTATTGTTGGATAATAGAGTTTTAAGGCTTTGTGTATTACTATGGACCTACTATTAATGAAAATCAAAGGAGTTGCTACAATTTTGTGAGATTCATGTGTTATTTATTTTGAGCGACGTGATTTCTCTGTTATTTCATTTCCATTCCATTTTCTATGTAAAATATTATGAGTTTATAAGCATATATTAGTCATATGTTCTGTTTATTAATATTTTTACAATGTGTATTTTCTTCTAATGAATGAATTCAGTAAAATTCTCATTCAGACCCCTCTCTTTTCTACCACTATACACAAATGACAACTTAATTGTCCTCAAATAGTTTTCCTATATTTCGTTCCTCATTTTTCTGCAATTTAGTCTTTGAAATCAGTTTTAGCTTCACTGATTATAATTATTATCCAGTAAAAAAATTATTAAAAAAAATATAAAAAAAAAAAATTCATATCTAGCCTAAAACCTGGCACTCAGACTAAAATTGAATATTTAAAAAGTGACATAGAGAGAGCCCTCTCTAGTTAGGTAGGGCTAGCTGCCTAGCTAAAAGTTGGTCTGTGGTTACCTTTCTTGACTCCTAATTTCAGCTTAGGAATTTGGGGAGAGTGATAACACCAGACTCATGGGATAGTCTAGTTGTTTTCATGGATAGTAATGCAACTACTTTAAGTTTCGATGAAATGGTATCATTATTTTTATCGAAGGAGATGTGATGGAAAAACGTGGAAAGTTAGAACACAAATGATTTGTTTGCAGGACGATGCTCGTATAATAAAAATAAAAGCTATTAGTATGAAATCTTAACACAAGTGTACGAAAAGAGTTCACTTTAGCTGCACATTACAAACAACCCTAACAACAAATATGGTTTTATAACTTCTTAGATCTACAATAGACAGTCGAAAAAAATGCAAAATAAACCTAGATCTATGCAAATAAAGCAGCTAAACAACAAAATGAAATGAGAGTTTCTCCAAAATATCCAATAGACAAGACAAGAATTATAAAGAGTTTTTTGTATTATATAAAACTTGGGAAGAGAACTAATATAGTCCACCTCAATCGGATGGTTTCTTGGTTGTCCTCAAATTCTCCAGCTTCAAAGTTTCTCTCTCAATGGTGTAGAATACCCAAGATGTGTAGAACTCAAAGGGAGCTCAATAAGCAAAAAGAAAATAAAAATGAAGACAGACAATGATAAGAGGATCAAAGTACTACCATGATAAAAGGATCAAAGGTAAGAAGTAAATAGAAAACCCTCCTATTTAGAACAAAATATTGAGTTATCCTTGATAATGGTGCATAATAAAATATTATTAACCAAGATCTAGATATAACTGCTTGGAATATTTTATTATATTTTGTTGGAGGGTTAAATCCATTTATTTAGAAACAATAAACAAATAAAATATTTATTTATCATTTCAAGGAGGTGATCATGGAATAATTTAACAAATAACGATTTATTTTATTATTCCTAAATGATTTAGTCAAATTTAACAAAGATTATTAATTAAATAATGATTTAATTAATTATTCCTAGAGAATAATAAGATAAATAATTATTTATCTAATTATTTATCATTAATTGGGTTAAATATGACCAGGAATATTATTAAACAGAGGTTTAATTAATTATTCCTAGAGGAACATCAAACAAATAAGGATTTATTTAATTATTCCTCGTGGGGTTTTCTATGTGCACTAGAAATAACTTAATAAACTATGGTTTATTAAATTATTTCTTAGTGAAAGAAATTTTTCTATGGTAAAATTGGTCTTACATGGTGTATTTCGATCCATCTAATCATACATGGTTAGATGACCAAAAATTGGTGTAACATATTTTCCCCCAACATACGAGCATTAGGAGCCAATTGTATGACCGAAGTACATTGTATGAACACAATCACTAGACATCGAAGGGGAGTCATAGAGAGAGAGATACGTAGGCGAAGTGAAGTGAGAGAGGATAATAACTCTGAGGGGGCGAGACCAACAACCGTAAGTCTCCTTCAATGGTTGGGTACCTGTGCACAATGAGGTGGGGGATGCATACCTATGCCCACCGAGATTAAAAAGTAAAAAGAATAATGGTTCACCTAGTAAAATGGGACTGAGCTATAAAGTACATGATATGCTGGCGTAAACATGGGCCAGACAAAAATATAATGGATCCCACATACATACTGTGCCTGGGACAACAAACAGGACTCAATATAATAATATTTGAGTACATGAGATATAATAACAACCAGAGAAGCCCTAATAAATAGGAAAGGGCTCTGAAAATAGAAATGGATCATCCAAGTGATACATGCATGCTATAGGCGATGAAAACGGCTGGTGCCAAACCCATCAAATCTGGAAAGATGCATCTGAGGTTGTAGAAGAGAATGAGGTCATCTGCGCATGTGGGGGGATACCTGAAGGGCCACCCCCTCATGAGGTCTGAAACATCTCACACATACCCGGGAATCACTAGATCAATTTGCTGAATCATCGAACTATCGAGTATTGAATATCGGTCATGTTGAAGTGGAGCAGATGAGAAACAATCAAGGCAAAGGTAATAAAGGAGTCCCTTTTCCTGAGCTGAGGCACTAAACAATGATGGAAGCTGGAACCAAGATACATCGCCCTCTAGAACTGTCTTCTGGAATGAATGTGCTGATATCGATAGAAGGAGGTCCGCCATAGGTGGGGCAATGAGGGTCCTAAACTAAGGCATGAGGTAACATAGTAGAGAAAATGATGGAATAACACCAGGGATGATGATGGAAAGGGGGATACTGAGTAGCAAACAAATGACTTCCCATTTTAGAGCATAAAAATCATGGATGACCTAGCAGCGACTGACTCAACTCCTCATGGGATGGGGGACAATGGGACTGGAGACCCAAATGGGCTACATGAGAGAGGGACAAGGCGTGAATGGATGGAATCCTGTAGCAGGAGGCAAAAAGGGCTTGGGACAGAATCCATGAATGCGATGATGACTTAACTCAAATGCTCTGAACAAGGGTGATTCGATGATGCTGCTACATAGAATAGGACCGGTGGGGACCATAAAATCATGAGAAAAATATGGTTACTCATGAAGAAAATCAACACAAGCATCGACAAGTATGAGGGCTAAGTGGTGCCCCAAGTACAAGTGGTGCAAGTGCATAAATTCGATTTTGAGAGGTGACGAAGTGACCCTTTGTGGAAAAAATGGCTTCTGGATGAATAATAAAATCACCAAAAACAAAAGATGAAATCCACCTACATATATGACAGAAATAAAATAGACATCTCGATGGGAGATGTTATGGGTAAAATTTCTTGAGGTAGAGTGGATTGCGAGGGTTAGGAAGGCGGTGGCATTCGAAATCCTCTAGAAGGTATGCCCCTTTTCCTAAGTCCTTACTAATGATGTAAGGCCCTAGACATAATGAGTCTAACTTCCCATGATCAGGGACATCATGAGCCTAGTCATACAATAGAACAAGGTCGCCTTCATGAAAGGTACGAGGGTGGACTTTTCGATCATATTTAGTTTTAGTGCGCTTCTTGGATGCTTCAATGGTTTGAAAGGAAACACGATGGTCTTCGGACACACGCTTAAGCATGATAAGTCTTTGTTCTAAAGGTTGTGTGTCAGGGATAAGTTCGACGGCTAAGTGAAAGGAGAGGATTTCACACTCGATCAGTAAGACTGCCTCCTCGCCAAAAACAAGGTGGAAAGGAGTAAAACTGGTGGCGGTTTTAACGAAAGTTCTATAGGCCCACAAAGCAGGGAAGAGCATAAGGTGCTAGTTGGTTTTGTGCTTGTTCACCATTCATTGAAGCATAGTTTTAAGGATTTTATTGACCGCTTCAACTTGACCATTACCTTGGGGGTAATAGGACAATGAATATTGGTGCTCAAAGCCCAACAAACAGGATAGCTCACACCAAATATCATCTTTGAAATTTCGGGCATGGTCAGATACCAATTGTTTTGGAACCCTGAATCGAGCGATAATATGGTTAAATAAAAAGAGGTTTGTGGTAGTTTTTGTGTTGTTGAATGTTGGCATGGCCTCAAACCATTTGGTGAAATAGTCAACCGCCACAATGATATACTTGTGGTTACCAAAAGATGGAGGTAAACACTCCATAAATTCAATGGCCCACTTGCAGAATGGTCCAGTGGAGATGACAGGATGGAGAGGAGTTGGAGGAGCTCATGCCTTTGGGGTGAAAAGTTGGCAGTTGGAACAATGTTTGACTACTTCAATGCAATCATTGAAGGGAGAAGGAAAAAAATACCCAACGCGCATGAATTTTTGGGTAGTGGCCAAACCAGAGAGGTCGCCACCACAAGCACCACTATGTCAGGTATTAAGGACTTGCTTAGCTTCGGCATGCATGAGACAACAACGAAGGACAGAATCAGCACCGCAACGATAGAGATCGTCACCAATGAGAAGATAGAGGAGGGATTGGTGTCGTATACGTCATCGAGCATCACAATAAATATGGGGAGTGAGCTCTTGGGTTCACAGATAGGTAAGGATGTCACCATACCAAGGGTCACCCAAAGTAATAGTGAAAAAATGTTCATCAGGTAAATCATCATTAACGGACAGATCTTGCGTCCTAGTAGGTAATTCAAAAATGAGTTTAGCAAGGGCTAAACCTTTATTACTCTTGGGAGTGACAAATTTTAGATCGAACTCCTGAAGGATAATGATCCAATGGGTGTACTTCCCATTGATGATCCATCTACTCAATAGGAAATCCATAGGGTTGGAATTGGTCATGACCTTGATGGAATGCGTAATGATATAATGATGAGGTTTCTAGACCAAGAACATGACGACCAATGCCAACTTCTCTTCGTGCGAGTAGGAAACAGGGGGACCTACAAGGTTATTACTAACAGAATAGATAACATGTTCATTTCCGGTTTCATCTTCCTGAATAAGGACCCCAACAACTGAGTGGGTGGAAGCTGAGATGTACAGGATGAAATCCATTTCAATGTTAGGAGGACTAATCAAGGAAGTGGAAGTGAGAGCATGTTTCAAGGCATCAAAATACTATTGAGCATGGTCATCCCAAACGAATGGAATGGTAGAGTGAAGGAGTCTTGGAAAACCATGCACGATGGTGGCATAGTCAGGGATGAACCGACGAAGAAAGTTGGCTTTGCCTTGGAGGATTTGTAACTGGTGCAAGGTATGAGGAATGGGAAGTTCAAGAATGGCTTTAAATTTAAGAGGATCAAGTGCAATAACATCTTTGGACATGATGAATCCCAAGAGATGGCCGACAGGGACACAAAAGACACATTTCAAGGAGTTGAGGCGAATATTATACTTGCGACATCAGAGGAAGACGATACGCAAATCATGGATTTGTTTCACCCTCCGCGTAGAACGAACAATGAGGTCATCGAGGTAGGCAAGGATAATGTGAGACAGGTCATGGAAAAAGTATGACATGGCTCGCTGAAAAGTGGCTCCGATATTATTTATTCTGAACGACATGACTCTATAAGAGAAATTTCCTCACAAACTAATGAACGTAGTTTTTAAATGATCATCACGACGTATGAATATTTGGATGTATCGAGAGAAACCATCCATAAATGATAGAACCTCGTGCCCCACACACTCATCTATGATTTGGTCAATGAACGGTGTGGGGAATTTGTCTCTCAAACAAGATTTGTTCAGGTTGCGAAATTCAGTGCAAACACAGATGGTGCCTTGATTCTTGAGAATGGGAACTGGGTTAGAGACCCGAGTGGTGTATTCAATGGGATAGATAAAACCAGAGTGCTTGAGCTTGTCGATTTCAGCTTTGATAGCCTCACGTCTGGAAGGATTAATGGGTCTCAAATTTTGACGGACAAGATTGGAATCGGGCCATGTATCGATATGGTGTTCGACAATGTCAAGATAAATTTTGGGCATCTCTGAATAGGACTAGGTGAAAACATCATAGAATTCCTTGAATAACTTAGTGTAATCCTCAATTTCTTCGGGATGAAATATGCCCCTAAGGCGATGTTTTCTTTTACTCCCAGTTTATCAGAAATGTTAATTTTAATGGTAGGAGAGATGTTGGCCATGTTTCCTTCTTCGAAAGCATCGAGTGTGTTAGGGTCCTATATTTCATAGGATATCAAGGTGACTAAGTTTATTCTATTTGTCAAATTTATTTCGTAAAATGATTTCCAATATGTAATAATTTTCAAAATAAAAAAATGGAAATAACATAAAAAATCAAAAGAGGGTATATTTTATAAACAAAAAATATAATATGTGAACCCCATCAAAAAGAAGAAAAAAAATAAAATTCTGAAAGTGTTGCACCTCCAAATTCCAGTACTCTTATTTTAGCTTATTTTCTGAAAATAAATTACATTTAGCTTGCTTAAAATGCCACAAAAGTTCAATATAATTCAATCATAAATTTTAACTATGATTGAATTAGGTTTAAATTTCTTGTTAAATAGGTAGTGAAAAATAATTTGTCAAACTGTTTAATCTTGACGGTTTAATTAGTTAGGTAGAAAATAAAAATCACTTCAATAGTTCAATATGAACCAAGGGATGTAGAAATTATACAACATGCATGTATATATTGGATTCACCCGATCTAACAATACGCTAAAGTTAAATACTGAATCGCTTCTACATATCTTTGCGGAATTAAAAACACAATCGCCAATTACATAAGCATGAAGAAGAGTAGATCAAAACCACAACACCAGATAGTCTCGAGGAAAGCTTACTACTCAAAAAAACCCTATCATATATTATATATATACCACAAGGAATCATGAAACAATTACATACAAAAATCCAATCACAAGAGCTCTCAATACATAAGCTAATTGTCTCACACTATCATACAAAAATTGGCAAGTTCCTTAGCCAATTTACTGTCTCCAGACAGCCTGCCTTGCTCACGCAGTTCTTGATGAATGCAATCCTTAATCACAAATAATTTCAGCCTTCTGCAACTGTGCTAAGTATCATGGGCATCCTATGGTGTTATAACTACACCAGGGTAGCCTGTTAATATCACGACTGGTAGTTACATTTCCCTTTCACCTAGAACTCAACTGGGTCTCCATTGGATCTGACATGCATGCAGCTAATAATAGTAAAAACATCAGTTGCATGTGAGATCACTACATGTGAATTAATTAATATTTAATTCACTTGATCTCTCACTAGTGTATCTATAGTTACAACTAGCACAACTGACTTTAACTCACTTAACTGAGTTAAACTGATTTACAAATTACACAAATCATGCACCACTGCACTTCCAACTCTGTTACAACTAGAATCACTTTGCTACATCTCAATTCAATCTGCATGTCTCACCAACCAACCTCTTAACTCAAAATTCCTTTAGCTAATTTATTTTCCACTTCAGTTAACTATTTCCAAGTGCTCATTGAGAATAGATTATTGTTTATTGTCTAACTAATATTAAGGGATAATAATAGTCAACATGCATCTATAAATAGACGTGAAATCTATAAATAGAACTTGCACATACATCTATATATAGAAATTCATCTATAAATATAATTTTCTCATGCATCTATAAATAGACATCCACCTAAAAATAACCTGTGTGGGCCCCACCTAGTGTAGGTGCTTAATTTTCACTAGGATCAAGGATGTTGTTTCCGGATGCCAATTTCACTATTTCTTGCTGCAAACTTCAACAGGGGAAGTGTTGTAACATCATTTGTTTTGATAAGTTAGCATAAGTAGTTAAATAATTTTCAAAATGATAAGGTAGGATATGGATGCAAAAGAATGAAAAAGTTAAAAATGTTAGGAAAGTTATTATTTTTGTAGGCATCCATGTCAATAAAATGTTAGGTGGTAGATGCTCTAAATAAAGAAGGAAAAATAAAATTTTAAGTTGTAGATGCTCTAAATAAATAAGGAAAAATAAAATGTTAGGTGGTACATGCTCTAAATAAAGAATGAAAAATAAAATTTTAGGGAAGCAAGAAAGAAAAATAAAACTTCATTTTGATTTAAAGGCTTTGATTGGCTGCTAGTATAAATGCGCCTATGGAAAATTTATTTGTATGGTTCAAATCCTGATTATTAACTCATATCTTAAAGTTTTAAACCATAGTAATACATCCCTACCATACTTTCATTTCATTCCATTTCCCTTTATTTTCATGTCATTCCCCGCTCTTATATTTCCATACATTTCACTACCGCACATTTCAAATCACTTTTCCCATAGGCCAAATCCAAAAATCCTTTGATTTCCATCTTCTAAAAACCTTTAGAAAGACGATATGTGATAAAGTGGGACCCAGTCACCCGCCACAATCCCTTTTCATTTCATTTCCCTTGAAAATCAGTAAAACTCACCCATTTTCTTCTTTTCCTCTTTATATTTCTACTTTGCCATTTTCGTCGCTATATCATTGTTTTACCTTTCGCTTTCCCAATTTCCCTGATTGCGATTAAAGTGGGGCCATCCCTCCACATCACATTTTCTCCCCACCATCCATCTCATATCGGCAAAAATAACATTTTGCATCGCAACTAAACCTTAAAACCTACTATTGCCGATTTGCGATATATCGCATCGCACATTGTTTAACTGACCATTTGAAGTGCTCGCATTCTATTTTATTTAACTTGTGATGCGGTTGGCCCCACCACCGCATCTCCACCCCCCACTTCACAGTCGTTTGAAATACATTGAAACACATATCATATGAAACATCATAAATTTTACATTACCGTAGAAGCTTTCTGACTTGCGATTGCAATGTACGTGGGTCCCTCTCCCCACACTTTGCAATTTTTAGATGTTAACCCCCACTGATTATAAAAAAAAGCTAAGGTCTATGATTTTCAATGCAGTCGGTCCCACTTTCCCCTACCACGTCACTTACCTTCTCCCTGCACTTTGCACTTTGTTTCTTTTAGAGGTTTCCTCCGCACTTATAACTAAAAATTAAGAGTTGTGATCTACGGGTTGCGGTCCTGTCCCACCTTACCTGCCATGTACCTCTACCCTCCCCACAATTTTCACCTCACAGGATTTAGAGTTTACCTCTACTGCTTAAAGCTAAACTTTAATATGTGCGATTTGCGATGTCGTCGGTTCAACCTTTCCTCCACGTCACCTCCCAATTCGCATCGCATCGTTGATTACATTCTTCATAACTTAAACTGTAAATATTGCGAAGTGCGTGGATGCGATGCGACTTCAGAACTAAAATCTAAACATTTTCAAGTCCGGGTATACGAGTGTTTACATTGTTTTGTTTAGAAAAAGGGTTAATCACAACAAAAAGTATTCGGGTGAAAAAAATACTGAAAGTTTGAGTTGGGCAGCAAAGGGAGTTCAACACTCCATTCCTACAATAGACTTCACTAGCATAGTATTCAGTCTACCAGCACACCAATAAAATGTGGTCCACGTCCTAACTGTCCCACTACATCAACACCTTATTTGCACAACGCATTCCACCGAAGCTATAATTTTGTAATAGTTAGAGTTTTAAGTTCAAGCCTGTTAGAGACTGTATTATTGTAATTTTTGTATAAATATTTTAGTTTTGGAAGTATCAAATGTCGATTGATTGAGATCAGGATCATTACTATCTTTTGGAGTACTGTAAGCTTTTCCAAAGCACTAAAGCGTCAATAATAATCAGACCATTCATAGGATTCTTTTGGCTTAAATACTGGTGATGTTTTTCTTCTATTCTTATGTTTCATTGTCATCTTTCATTGTAATTATTTGAATTCTAATTGTATAGAAGAAAGCGTGATGAATAGGATTTACTTTTGAGTACCTTATTCCAGCCGCGTTTATAATCATAATGTTTTCCACTGAAAGCCAAACTAAATAATTCTTAATTTCTCTTTAGTTCTGCTGAATTTCTTCATATTTCTGTCATAATCCATTTATAAATTCAAAAATATCCAGTAAATATTCCTAGCTTTCCCTGTGTTTACTCCATGAAAATTTGATGCAACTATCCAGTTATATTTTGACTCTATTTCCCAATAGATGTTAATAAATTGAATACAATCAATTTTCCAAAAGCCCAAACAAAACTCAAAACCCCAAGTACTATCATAACTAGCCTAAAACTTATTAAAACAAAGTTAAATCTTATATAGAGAGCCCTCTCTAAAACTGGCATGGCTAGATTCCAGTTTCCAAACTTTGGTTTGATGTTAGCCTATGTGATTAGTTCTCACAATCTCTAGCAAATTACATAATGCTAACATAGTGGTGACCATACTGGGGACAGAATTGAAATCAATCATAATTTATTTTGAATTCAATCTTTGGTTAAATAATAACTATATTAATATTTCATAGAGATTGCTATATTTTTTATTTTTTGTAAATATAGTGTGCAATTTCAAATTCAAAATATTGTTGTGAGTTGCATTTTGTAGTGTGTGTTTTGATTTTCAAAACTGGATTCCAAGAGACCTTATACAAGATCCCATCCTGATCCCAAACCTCCTGGAATAGTGGATGATCCTCAAAGGATTGGAAAAAGAACTAAGGATACTTCAAAGAAATTAGTTAAACAGATCAGTTCATCAGAAATCCAAGGAAGTAATATCCTCTCCCTAGAGCACAATCCCTCCCTAATAAGCTTGAAAACTTACAAGATATCAAATTTGATTTAAAGTTTGAGCAAAGCCAATTTATAATCAAATCCCTAAATTGGGAAGATACATTATTCATTGACCAATCTATTTTGCATTCAAATTTACATAAAAATCTGTCTTCTATGAAAAAATCTGATCGAGAAATTGTCCAGTATTTTGATATCCTCGAAGATTTGGTATCAGACTTCACTCCAACAGTTACAGATGCTTATCTCCAACAATCAATAGAATTGTCTTCATTAAAAATTGATGCTTCATCCATTGCATCCCAAAAAATTCAACAAAGATCTGTGAGTCCAACCTCTTCTGATAATTCTATTACTTATCCTCTCATAAAAACTAAAATACCTTCATCTCCATCACCTCATCCATCCTCTCCTCCACATATAGTTCAAACTTTGCCACCTCCTCCACCACCTATTAATCCACAACCTATTATTGTCAACCATCCACCTCCAATAATGGCTGCACGTTATGCTCCCTTGGTTCTTCCTCAAAATATAGGGGCTATGCCCCAAGATTATCAATCCAAAATACCCCAGTTCGATAACACCCAACTAATTACTGCTCAGCAGCATGTAGACAAAATGAATGATTTCTTTGATCTCCATGAGATCAATGTTGATGATGTTGTGATGAGGTTGTTTGTTCAAACCCTTGGAGGTGAAGTTAGGAAATGTTTTAGAGCTTTACTAGTTGCTACCATCACTGACCTACCAGTGCTACAACGTTAGTTTCTAGATAGATGACAAGTAAAAAATAACCCCCTCCAAATTCTCTCAGAATATGAAAATATCAAAAGATAAACTGGAGAAAGTGTGCAGAATTATTGTGCTAGATTCAACTCTATTTATAATTCTATTCATGCTTGCATAAAACCACCCGAAGGACTAGTGCTGATTAAGTTTCCAGAAGGTTTTGAAATAGGCATAGCTTATCAGTTAAGAGAGAGGAATCCTGGCACCTTCGAGGAAATGCAGAGCATAACAGTTAGTGTAGAGGCTAATGTTTTTCTCAAAAGAGATAGAATGAGGGCTGAGAAGAGAATTGCCATAAAATAAGAAGCATCAAACTCTAGCACTGATGCCAAGATATATTATTTAGTGACTGAAATGGAATGAATGGTGATTGATAGAAACATCCCTAGAGAGAATCAAAACCCTGCCCAAAATTGCAATAAAAAAATAGGAGAAATCAACCACAGATTAAAAAAAGGGGACCAGAACAACAAATTAGACCCCCTTTTCAGGATAATTATGCTGATGAAAATGGAGAAAACCCTCAAGAGGAAGAATACAACCAAATAATTTTTTTTTTTTTTTTTAAATAATGATACTATTTTCTCACAGAGGAAGACCAAAAGCTATTTTCATTATCCCAAATAGAGCTTGATTTAGAAGAATCTGAAGAATATAAACAAGGATTTGAAAATTCTATTATGGAGGTTCACAAACAATATAATCTTAGGAGTAGAAAAAATTATGACAATACCGCTAAGAAGAATATGATTCATCCTCCCAAAATTACCTCTGATTCAAACCCTAATAAAACAGTAGAAAAGTCTTCTAAGAAATCTATTGAAACTCCTAGAAAGAAACCTTCAGAGGTTTCTACTAAAAAGACAGTTGATTTTGTTTCTAAATCAACTCAAACTGATGTTCCAACCACCAATCAACAAACCCTACTTAAATATAAATAAATTGTTGATGTATATCACATTCCAAATGTTGTCAAAAATCAATCATCATTTAATCTTGAAAATGAACTAGCCAAAGTCAAAATTCCTATCCCTTTGACAGAGCTAATAAAAAAACAAAAATACAGAACTCAGGTAATGGAAGTACTAAATATAGGGGAAACTACTGACACTATCAACCTTAATGATGATCAACTTGAATTATTGTTTGGTCCAGAAGTATATGGTAAGTTACAAGAAGGAGCAGTCACTAGTTTCTATATCAACCTAAACATACATGATAACATCCTACATAATTCTATGTTGGATTCAGGTGCTTTACACAACTTAATGCGCAAAGCTGTAATGAAAATTTAGGTCTTGACATCACTAGGCCCTACAAAGATATATACTCATTTGATTCAAGTAAAGTGAAGTGTTTAGGTCTCATTAATGACCTGTGTGTAAATTTGTCTCAAATCCCAGCTAAAAGCCTAGTTATGGACATTTTCGTAGCAGACATTCCTCCTAAATATGACATGCTTTTATCACGTTCTTGGGGAGAAAAGTTACAAGGAACCCTTCAACTAGATATGACCTATGCTACAATACAATTTTTTGGTCAGCAAAGAAGGTTGTATAGGAAAAATCTCATGAAATTTATGTTAAGAAGTCAAGAAAAAAATCATAATTACCCTCTACATTATGTTCACACTGATTTGGATTCATTCATATTATTCAAAGATATTGAAATTGAAGCACAATTTGGAAATAGTATTGATGAAAACCTTGTTCAAGTCGACCAATTAGATCCTCCTCCAGAACTATTCTGGAATATGATCTTTGATGGAGCATGTATTAAATAAGGCTCTGGAGCAAGAATCTGGTTATCTAATCTATCTAATAATCATTGGGAAGGGCATTCCTATAAACTTAATTTTCAGTGCACCAACAATATTGATGAATATGAAAATTGATGTTAGGTCTGTAGTTACTTATGAAATTAGGTGCCAAAAGGATTGATGTGCAAGGAGATTCAGAATTAATCATCAAACAAGTAAAAGGAGAATATGCTGCTAAACACCCTAGACTAAGAGCCTACAAAAATGTAGTACACCATTTCTTGGATAATTTTGTAGAATATGATCTAGAAGTAATTCCAAGAAGTCAAAATTTCATAGTCGATAGTCTTGTTGTTTCTGCAAGCACTTGCAAAATACCTCACCCGAACAAACCACACACAATTGAAATAAAACATCGACATGTAATACCAGATAACATGTGATACTGGCAGGTTTTCAGAAATGAGAAACAGATTGAAAATTTCTTACTGTCAAGAGATGAGTTTGAGGAAACACAGTTAGATTTGGATAATCATGAACAAAATCAAATAAAACCATAAGATCATGTAGAAAATCAAATAGATGTATATAATCCTTTGGTAAACCATAGTGATAGATTAGATGTCAATAATCATTTAGATGAAAGTGTGCCTAAATTAGAAATTCATGAAATAGATAATGAAAAAGAAGATTTTTAAATGCTTCAACTCAAAGATAACGTTTTTCCCCATGGATTTGCTCCATTAGAAGACATTTTTTATTTCAATGATGTAGCAAAGAATTCTAAAATTGAGCCCATAGAAGCAGAAGTTGAGGAATGCAACATAAGTACTAAACAAAACCTGAAAACGTTCAAACTGTACAAAACGTTACCTATTATTACCAAATGGAGATATATAGCCCTATTCAAAGAATACAATGATGTTTCACTTGGAATTATGAGGACCTAGAAGTTTATGATTCCAGGATCATTCAACACAAAATTCCAATTAAAGAAGAACAAAAGCATTTCAAACAGAAACTTCAGAGGATAAATCTAGTTTTGTTACCTTTAGTTGAGAAAGAATTTAAATGAATGTATGATGCTAAAATAATCTCCCCCCTTAGATATTCCAAATGGGTGTCAAACATAGTACCAACCAGAAATAAAACTAGAGAAATCAGGTTGTGCATTGATTTCAGAAATCTGAATAAGGTTTCTCTGAAAGATAACTATCCCTTAGCCAAAATGGACCATATCTTACAAAAGGTGATCGGATCAAGTAGGATATCATTACTAGATGGTTTCTCTGGCTATAACCAAGTTTTGGCTGACCCATAAGATCAAGATAAAACAACTTTTACCACTCCATGGGGCACTTTCATACATGTGAAAATTCCTTTTGTACTGATGAATGTTGGGGCCACATTCCAAAGAGCAATGAACATTGAATTTATAGAAGAGATTGGTATCTTTATTGTAATCTATCTAGATGATATAAATGTGTATTCAAAATCCAACAAAGAACACTTGAGACATTTGAGAAGAGTCTTTGAGAAATGCAGAAAATTTGGCATATATTTAAATCCCAAGAAAACACTATTTGGATTGGAAGAAGGAAAATTGTTAGGACATATCATATCAAAAGATGGAGACATAATTGACCCTAAGAGAATTGAAGAAATCCAAAAGATCAGTCCCCCAAGAAACATTAAGGAACTTCAATCCTGCATAGGTAAAATAGATTTTCTGAGAATATTTATCCCTAATCTTGTTGAACTTCTTAGAAACATAATCAATATGCTCAAGAAAGATTCTAAGATCAAATGGAGCATAGAGGATAGGAAATATTTTTACATTGTAAAACATGCATTAACTAAAGCACCAATGTTAATTAGTCCATATTTTACTAAATATTTAATAATCTTTTCTTTTGCTTTTGAGCACACTGTTGTAGCTGTTTTACTGTAGAAAAATAATGAAGGATTTGAGCAGCCAGTAACTTTCTTTAGCAAAGATTTAAAAGATTCTTCTCTCAAGTACAACATCAAGGAAAAACATGCCTTTGCACTAGTCAAAGAAATTAAATATTTTAGAGTTTATATTCTGCATTCACATGTAATTTCTTATGTACCTAATGTTGTGGTAAAGGATATTTTAACACATAATGAACTAGATGGAAAAAGAGGAAAATGGATTGCAGTTATTTTAGAGTATGATATGGAAATAAAACCTACCAAAATAATTAAATGGCAAGGACTTGCACAGATTATGGTTGAGTCCGATTTTCAAGCCCTAGAAATAAACTTGGTGGAAACTTTGGATGATCAAGAGGAGCAGGTGACTACACAAATCAATGAAGAATTTTTAAATTCTCCCTGGTATGCAAACCTGCTTTATGTATTGTTTAATTTAAATTCTCCTCTTGGTCTTACAAAAACTAAAGCCATATTTTTGAAATTAAAGGTAGTAAAATTTTTCATCGTTGATAATGTCCTTTATTAGAAATATTATAGTGGCATATTACTCAAATGTTTGTTGAAGAATGATGAAGACAAGATTATGCATGATTTTCATGAAGGAGACTATGGTGATCACCTGTTTTGGAGGACTACTTCGAATAAAATTCTTAAGGTTTTTTTTTTTACTGGCCTACCCTTTTTTCGGATATTCATAAGAAAATCACAACCTACCACAAGTGTTAAATTTTTGAAGGTAAAAATAAGCTTATGCCCTTGCCACTGAAACCCATTTCTGTTGAAAGCCCATTCCAACAATGGGGTTTGGATTTCATAGGTGAAATACATCTTCCTTCCTCTGCCCAACATAAGTAGATTTTAACAGCCATAGAATACTTCACTAAGTGGATAGAATCCATCCCTTCCATAAATTCCACTGATGATGTTATTACCAAGTTCCTTGAGACCAATATCCTGTCCAGATTTGGCTGCCCAAGGAAAATCATCATTGATAATGCAACAAATTTTAAATCCAAAAAGATGATAGAATTCTGTAATAAATATCATATTTCTTTAGGACATTTAACAACCTATGTTGGGAAAAATACTGAGAGGGGGGGGGGTGAATCAGTATTTTGTGCAGACTGAAATTTTTTTACTTTTTCTTTCTCTAAAACCCATATGCTACTTTAATGAACCCAAGTCGCATATACACGCGGATATCCTCAATGAAACTCGCGTATTACCAGAGATCTTATTATGCAGATAATTCTTTACTTCGATCTTTGCATCATTCATTCATTAGATGTTTAGTAAGCAGTAAAAATGTGTAGTAAGAACAGAATAAATCATCACACATAAGCAACACACATGAACACCAGGATTTAAGGTGGAAACCCAATTCGGGAGAAAACCACCGCTGCCGTCGTCTCAGTCTTCAATATTTATTATAAAGAAAAAATCTTACAACCATGTACTGGCGCAGATTCATACCAGCACGCAGGCACCCACCTGCAGAAGGCTACAACCTTCTCTCGTTTACCAGTCTCTCCTGAAAGGGAGCTACAACCCCTTGCTCTCGTTTACTAGCCTCTCCTGGAAGGGAGCTACAACCCCCTGCTCTCGTTTACCAGTCTCTCCTAGAAGGGAGCTACTACTCCCTGCTCTCGTTTACCGGCTACCATTGTAAGGTATCTACAACCCCCTCACTGAAGCCTTCGACCCTCAGCACCACCATGGACCACGTTTCATCAATTTTCATACTGGATCCAACAGCTTCCATACAACACAGCTTGTAGGCCTCTTTTCATCAGATTTTCAAACTAGACCCACTCCACACATTTAAGCTCATCATATATCAAACTGAAACTTATAACCCCATCAATTCATTCATTGAATCATCAACCAATCAACCAACAACTTGATCTTCAATTAGCATAATTAGCAACATATTCATTATTCAAACAAACCAGTTCTGTATGAATACATCATTGACAGATAGCAGTAAAACAACAAAACAAATCAGATAGTTCATTCCACTTACTTCAGCAAATCCTAGATTCCATACGCGCTTTTACTTCACTGAACTTGCGTATGTATGCGCTTTTATGCACACCAACTCACGTATACTTCTGTGCATTCTTCAGAAAACCCTAACTGCTCATACGCGCTTTTCTTTAAGAAAACCCGCATATACACGCTCTTTTAATGAATCGAACCTACGTATAGATCTGTAACTTTTCAGGACTGTGCATCTCTTCAGATCAGATAAACAACTCAGATTTCATCCTTTACTTCAGAAATTATTTCTCCTCATCTCAGATCTAAACATTCCATAAACAGATCTAGAAAATACATAGACATTTCAGATCTAGAGATCCCTCTTCATCATTTTCTTCGTAGGTGGATTAGTAATTCAGATCAATCAATTCATTCCATGCAAATATACTTCAGAGTGAAGTATTCATTCAATACCCAGACTTGCACACCCTTGCACCATGATCTTCTTCTCCTTATATAGATTTAGCCTTTTTCAATACCATGAGCCAAAACCACACCACTTCCAATGGTATTCCTGGACGGGATCAAATAGATAATCCAGTGCTCAATACTATGTGCCAAAACCATGGATATCTCCCCTGGTTTTATAAAATTAGAGCGCAAATAGGCATACACGACTTGGCACGTACTTTTCTGCGTGCATACGCTACTTCTCCTTAACAAAACCGCGTATGCTTTGTGACACATCATATTTATCATTTTTCTGGCACTTACTGAATTTCCTTTCTTCTGTTACTTCTGAGCTGATCTGTAGATACATCATCCTTCCTAATTTAACACATAGGTTGCTTATCATAGGCAACTCATCAAGCAGGTTTCTATCAAGAACAACTTCATCAAGTAGGTTGCCATCCAAAGACAACTCATCAAGTCAGTTTTCATCAAGGACAAATTCATCTAGTAGGTTTCCATCAAAGACAACATATTGCATCATATTTCCAACAATCTTATTTCATCAAGTAGGTTGCCATCAAGGACAACACATGACAACAATCTCCCCCTTTGGACTTGATGGCAACCATGATGGTGTTTGATCACCATAACATATAGATACATTGAATATAACCATTATGCAAACACCATGATACTCTCCCCTTATTCAAACACCATGTTACTCTCCCCCTTTGACATCAAGGGCAAAGGGCGGATCAAAGCCAAGACAATGTTTTTCTCCACATGTAGAAAGCAGAGCTCTGTAGATCTGATGTTCACTGAAGTTACCATGCTCCCCCTGAGTTCATGCTAAATCTTCAAACATATTTTTCAATGAAGTACATGACTCTATGACCTTTCCTATCACCAAGGACTCATACTTATAGCAAAGATCCAACCAAGTGGATTTACATATATGACTCAAGTACCCAACCAAGTGGGTTTACACATTTTGACTCAACTACCCAACCAAGTGGGTTTACAAATTTGAACAAGTCCTTACATGACTGAATATTACAATTTTACATCATAGGTCTCATCATGACCTTTTCATCAAATTACAAATATGATTTTTTATAATCAATACCAAGGAATCTCAAACATGAGATCAGATCACAGCAAATCAAGAGAATGCCAACAATGCATCCTTTCCACATGACCAATGCTCCCCCTTAGCTTGTGCATCATGAACACTTTCAACAGCAAATCATCAAGTCATCTTCATCAATAATATCATAGAATGAAACAGAATTATGAGAACTGGAACACCACCAGAGATACCAAACAATACTGAAGCTGTGCTGAAGAATGCTGAACCAGAATTTTGTCAGAAAATACCCATATGCAATTTTATGTGTATAAACTAGCGTATATACACGACTGTCTTTCAGGAAACCCGCGTATTCAATTTTAATCTTCTGATTTTAAGTAGATCTGATCTTGTTCATGGCAGAGAAAACTCCCAGCTTCCATCTGAGATATTCGAATGCTTCCCTGGGATATATGAGAGAAGAAAGATAGGACAATGTAGCTATTTTTTCAAGTGTCATCAACATTTGTAGCATGAGTGCATCAGTAACCAGGCCTTTAGATTTTTTGCAGTATCAATAAATTCTTCCCAATAGGAATTATCACACCAGAACAACTTCTTCAATAGACAATATGTGTCAAGCAATCATCCATGTGATCTAAAATCACCAAGATCTTCAAGATTCGTCATGATGTAATATACGTAGGAAAAAGGTCTCAACCACAGTAACAAATTCTGCATGATCTATTCTTATTTCTGAATCATAAGACTTCCAACTCATCCATGTGTGAAAAAAAAATATATTCTTCAGCAAAAAGAAAACAGGGCTCATCCATAATCTCATCATAAGAAACCATGTATCATGTCATCATAATTTGAGCAAGAACTAAGGAATAATCAGATACAATGCCAACAATGCAATCATTAGTTGTTAGACTGATGCTCCCCTTGAACCTCTGTTCTTGATATTTAGCTATATTATTGTTTTTCTTATCATAAAAGCATACACAATTGTCTCCAGCAGAACTCGCGTGTATACGCGGCTTTAGTTCACTAAACCCATGTATGGAAAGTGAAACACTGCAAATTTCCACAACTTCATCTCCCCCTGAATTTGTACCCCCTGTACCTATCTTCTTCACATCAGATGCACTGTCAGAAATAAACATAACCAGAATTATCAAACCAATAATGGGAATCACCATACATTGCTCCCCCTGTGATGATACATTACTAATCCCTATAATGTATCTCACATTATTCCTGTAGTCCTTATGATAAGTAAGCTTTAGAAGCGGATGACTGCAGTAGGGTCAATATTCCCTACGTTTCTGACCGATCCTCCTTATTTTTCCATCTTTGCTTGAAATTTCTTTTAGTGTGCTTAAAATTATCCAATTTCTCAAATCTGTTCATCCTGCATTCTTTTTCTACATGTCCATACTTTTTACAGGCATAACATCTTGCATGACCAGAAAAGTAAGCATAAGGATCATAATGTGTTTTTCTATTCTTTCTTCTATTGAAATCAGCTACTTTATGACCATAATTGCTACATGAAAAATAATATCCCTTAAAGAAACCAGAGTACCTTTCTGTGTAGAATCTGTTTGTATGTGACTGAAACGATTTGCTTCAGCAATTGGCTGCAACATGCCCATAATTATGACATTTAAAGAATTCAACATTATTGATGCTTCTATAGTTAGGAGGGAATGATTTCTTTTGAGAGTTCATGATTGTCAGTTGACCTTTTGTTTCTTCCAACACTTCAGGTTTTGCATTGATATCCTTTGAATCTTTAGCACTTCCTTGTGAACTAGATTCTCCTTTGACAATTTCATGAAAACCAAGACCAAATTTAACAGAGGGAGACCTTTGAATACTAAGAATATTGTCTAGAATCTTAGTACTATCTTGAAACCTCAAGAGTTTATCTTTTTCTTCTAATTTATCTTTCAAAATATTTACCTCAACCTCCAATCTTTGGCATTGCTTCTTCATGCTTTCTTCTAGATCCATAACATTACTTTCACTATCTTCACCATTGCATGCATAAGAAGGTGAATCACAAGAACAAAAATCAGTGCCTGTTTTATCTTCTTCATTTTCTGCTGCACATGTTTTCTGAGATATCTCCTTTTGCGTAGCCTTCTTCTTTTGCTTCCTTCCCATTGCGACGGATCTCCTTCAAGCGATCAAGCTTCTACAGAAGGACCTGCTCCAATACCAATTGTTGGGAAAAATAATGAGAGGGGGGGGGGGGGGGGTGAATCAGTATTTTGTGCAGACTGAAATTTTTTTACTTTTTCTTTCTCTAAAACCCATACGCTACTTTAATGAACCCAAGTCGCGTATACACACGGATATCCTCAATGAAACTCACGTATTACCAGAGATCTTATTATGAAGATAATTCTTTACTTAGATATTTGCATCATTCATTCATTAGATGTTTAGTAAGCGGTAAAAATGTGCAGTAAGAACAAAATTAATCATCACACATAAGCAACACACATGAACACCAAGATTTAAGGTGGAAACCCAATTCGGGAGAAAACCACTGTTGTCGTCATCTCAGTCTTCAATATTTATTATAAAGAAAACATCTTACAACCATGTACTGGTGCAGACTCATACCAGCACGCAGGCACCCACCTGCAGAAGGCTACAACCTTCTCTTGTTTACCATCCTCTCCTAGAAGGGAGCTACAACCCCCTGCTCTCGTTTACCAGCCTCTCCTGGAAGGGAGCTACAACCCCCTGCTCTCGTTTACCAGCCTCTCCTAGAAGGGAGCTACTACCCCCTGCTCTCGTTTACCAGCTACCACTGGAAGGGAGCTACAATCCCCTCACTGAAGGCTTCAACCCTCAGCACCACCATGGACCAAGTTTCATAAATTTTCATACTGGATCCAACAGCTTCCATACAACACAACTTGTAGGCCTCTTTTCATCAGATTTTCAAACTGGACCCACTCCACACATTTAAGCTCATCATATATCAAACTGAAACTTGTAACCCCATCAATTCATTCATTGAATCATCAACCAATCAACCAACAACTTGATCTTCAATTAACATAATCAGCAGCATATTCATTATTCAAACAAACCAGTTCTGTATGAATACATCATTGACAGATAGCAGTAAAACAACAAAACAGATCAGATAGTTCATTCCACTTACTTCAACAAACCCTAGATTCCATACGTGCTTTTACTTCACTGAACCTGCATATGTACGCGCTTTTATGCACACCAACTTGCGTATACTTCTGTGCATTCTTCAGAAAACCCTAACTGCTCATACGCGCTTTTCTTTAAGCAGACCCACGTATACACGCGCTTTTAATGAATCGAACCTGCGTATAGATCTGTAACTTTTCAGGACTGTGCATCTCTTCAGATCAGATAAACAACTCAGATTTCATCCTTTACTTCAGAAAGTATTTCGCCTCATCTCAAATCTAAACATTCCATAAACAGATCTATAAAATACATATACATTTCAGATCTAGAGATCCCTCTTCATCATTTTCTTCATAGGTGCATTAGTAATTCAGATCAATCAATTCATTCCATGCAGATATACTTCAGAGTGAAGTATTCATTCAATACCCAGACTTGCACACCCTTGCACCATGATCTTCTTCTCCTTATATAGATTTAGCCTTTGTCAATACCATGAGCCAAAACCACACCACTTCTGATGGTATTCCTGGATGGGATCAAATAGATAATCTAGTGCTCAATACTATGTGCCAAAACCATGGGTATGTCCCCTGGTTTTATAAAATTAGAGAGAAAATAGGCATACGTGACTTGGCACGTACTTTTCCGCATGCATACGCTACTTCTCCTTAACAAACCCGTGTATGCTTTGTGACACATCATATTTATCATTTTTCTGGCACTTACTGAATTTCCTTTCTTCTGTTACTTCTGAGTTGATCTATAGATACATCATCCTTCCTAATTTAACACATAGGTTTCTTATCATAGGCAACTCATTAAGCAGGTTTCTATCAAGAACAACTTCGTCAAGTAGTTTCCATCCAAAGACAACTCATCAAGTCAGTTTTCATCAAGGACAACTTCATCTAGTAGGTTGCCATCAAAGACAACACATTGCATCATATTGCCAACAATCTTATTTCATCAAGTAGGTTGCCATCAAGGACAACACATGCCAAAAACCTATTACCCACAAGGTAATGGACTGGCTGAATCATCCAATAAGAGTCTGGTAAAAATCATCAAGAAGTTATTAGAACAAAATAAAAATTCTTGGCATAATAAGTTAATTATTGCACTTTGGGCTGATAGGCTTACAACCAAGAAGTCCATTGGCATGTCAACATACCAACTTGTCTATGGAATGGATGTTTTTTTTCCATCTTCTCTATCACTGCCAGTGATGAAGATAATGCAAGAGTTACAAGTGGAACCAAATGATGCACTCAGAAGGATCCATCAAACCATTCAGCTGCAGCAAACAAGAGAAGAGGTATATAACATAACACAGTTCATCGAGGAAAATATCAAGAAAATATTTGACAAAAGGACCAATGAAGCTGATTTTTCTATTGGTGACAAAGTTTTAAAATGGGATTCAAGGATAGAAGACAAAGGGAAGCATAACAAGTTTGATAATCTATGGATGGGACCATATATTATAAATTATTTTAGAGGTGATAATGAATTTTTTCTTACAGATATAGATGGAACATAGTTACCTGGTGGTCCTATAAATGGCAAGATGTTGAAGCATTATTTCTCCTAGTCTAAAGATTATTTTTACATCATTGTAAATATCATAGTAAACATAGACTAGGTTGGATTTTTTGATGATTAAGGTTGAAGCTCGTAGGGAAGGCCCTAAGCCATGGTCAACAAACCATCATAATATTTGAAGCAGAAAAGGAATCAGATTACAGATTTCTTAGATGTGCAGAAGGATAAGGCTACTGATCACAAGATTCTTGAGAATTCAATGCATAGAAGTGCCATCCCCAATTGGAGTCATTTTTAAGGTCCTATATTTTATAGGACTCAAGGTGACTAAGTTTATTCTATCCGCCAAATTTATTTCGTAAAATTATTTCCAATCTGCAAATAATTTTAAATATAAAAAATGAAATAACATAAAAAATTAAAAGAGGGTATATGTTATAAATAAAAAACATAATATGTGAATCCCATCAAAAAGAAGAAAAACAATAAAACTGTGAAAGTGTTGCACCTCCAAATTCCACTACTCTTATTTTAGCTTATTTTCTGAAAATAAATTATGTGCAAATTGTTTAAAATGCCACAAAAGTTCAATAGAATTCAATCATACAGTTTAAGCATGATTGAGTTAGGTTTAAATTTCTTGTTAAATAGGTAGTGAAAAATAATTTGTCAAACTGTTTAATCTTGATAGATTAATTAGTTAGGTAGAAAATAAAAATTGGTTCAATAGTTCAATCTGAACCAAGGTAAGTGTTGTAACACCATTCGTTTTGATAAGTTAGCTTAAGTAGTTAAATAATTTCCAAAATGATAAGGCGGGATATGGATGCAAAAGAATGAAAAGGTTAAAAATGTTAGGAAAATTATTATTTTTGTAGGCATCCATTTCAATAAAATGTTAGGTGGTAGATGCTCTAAATAAAGAAGGCAAAATAAAATGTTAGGTGGTACATGCTCTAAATAAACAAGGAAAAATAAAATGTTAGGTGGTACATGCTCTAAATAAGGAAGGAAAAATAAAATGTTAGGGAAGCAAGAAATAAAAAGAAAGCTTCATTCTGATTTAAAGGTTTTGATTCGCTGCTAGTCTAAATGCGACTATGGAAAAGTTATTTGTATGGTTTAAATCTTGATTATTAACCCATATCTTAAAGTTTTAAACCATAGTAATACATCCCCACCATACTTTCATTTCATTCCATTTCCATTTATTTTCATTTCATTCCCCGCTCATATATTTCCATACATTTCATTACTGCACATTTCAAATCACTTTTACCATAGGAAAAATCCAAAAATCCTTTAATTTTCGTCTCCTACAAACCTTTCGAAAGACAATATGTGATAAAGTGGGACCCAGTCACCCGCTAAAATCCCTTTTCATTTAATTTCCCTTGAAAATAAGTAAAACTTACCCATTTTCTGCTTTTCTGCTTTATATTTGTACTTACCGTTTTCGCCGCTATATCAAAGTTTTACCTTCTGCTTTCCTGATTTCCCCAATTAAAATTAAAGTGGGGCCATCCCTCCACGTCACCTTTTCTCCCAACCATCCATCGCATATCGACAAAGATAACATTTCAAATCACAACTAAACCTTAAAAACTGCGATCGTCGATTTGCAATATATTGCACCACACATTGTTTAAATTACCATTTGAAGCACCCAGAATCTATTTTCTTTAACTTGCGATGTGGTTGGCCCCACCACCACAGTTCTGCCCCCCACTTCACAGCCATTTGAAATAGATTGAAACACATATCATATGAAACATCATAAACTTTACCTTACCACATAAGCTTTCAGACTTGCGATTGCAATGTAGGTGGGTCCCTCTCCCCACACTTCACAAGTTTTAGATTTTAACCCTCGCTGCTTATTAAAGAAAGCTAAGATCTACGATTTGCGATGTAGTCGGCCCCACTTTCTTCTGCCATGTCAATTACCTTCTCCCTACACTTCGCACTTCGAGTCTTTTTGAGTTTTCCTCTGTGCTTATAACTAAAACTTAAGAGTTGCGATCTATGGGCTATAGTCTGGTCTCACCTTACATGCCATGTCAGTCCACCCTCCCCGCAATTTTCACTTCACAAGATTTAGAGTTTACCTCTGTCGCTTATAGCTAAACTTTAAAATGTGTTATTTTTGATAAAGTCAGTCCCACCTTTCCTTCACATCACCTCCCACTTTGCATCGCATCGCCGATTACATTCTTCATAACTTAAACTGTAAATATTGTGAAGTGCACAGATGCGATGCGACTTCAGAACTAAAAAATAAACATTTTCAGGTCTGGGTATACAATTGTTTACATTATTTTTTTTAGAAAAAGGGTTAATCATGACAAAAAGGATCCGGGTGACGAAAAGACAAAGAGATCGAGTCGAGCAGCAAAGGGCATTCAACATTCCGTTCATATAACAGACTTCACCAGCACAACATTCAGTTTTCCATCACATCAGTAAAATGTGGTCCATGTCCTAACTCTCCCACTACATCAACACCTTCTTTGCATAACACATTCCACCGAAGCTATAATTTTTTAATATTTAGAGTTTTAAGTTCAAGTCTGTTAGAGACTATATTATTGTAATTTTTGTATAAATACTTCAGTTTTGGAAGTATGAAATGCCGATTGATTGAGATCAGAATTATTACTGTATTTTGGAGTACTGTAAGCTTTTCTAAAGCACTGGAGCATCAATAACAATCATACCATTCACAGGATTCTTGTGGCTTAAATACTGGTGATGTTTTTCTTTTGTTCTTCTATTTCATTTTAATCATCTAAATTCTAATTGTAAAGCGGAAAGAGTGATGAATAGGATTTACTTTTGAGTACCTTATTCTGGTTGTGTTTACAATCATAATGTTTTCTGCTGAAAGCCAAACTAAATAATTATTAGTTGATCTTTAGTTCTGCTGAATTTCTTCATATTTCTATCATAATCCATTTATAAATTTGAAAATATCCAGTAAATATTCCTAGCTTGCCCTCTGTTTACTCTGTGAAAATTTGATGCAAATATCCAGTTATATTTTGACTCCATTGCCCAATAGATGTTAATAAATTGAATACAATAAATTTTCCAAAACCCTAAACAAAAATCAAAACCCCACGTACTATCATAACTAGCCTAAAACTTATTCAAAAAAAGTTATATCTTATAGGGAGAGCCCTCTCTGAAACTAGCATGGCTAGATCCCAATTTCCAAAGTTGGTTTGATGTTGGCCTATGTGATTATTTCTCACAATCTCTAGCAAATCAAAGAATGCTAACAGGGTGCAGGAATGGGATTTCTAAACCAATCGAGCTCATCGGAGATAAAGTATTTATACTCCACAACGTACTAGTCAAGGGAATGTTGCGGAAGGAAGTATGCATGGTGGTGCATATCATCCCAAGGAAATTCAAGGGTGGTCATTACTTCCATAATATCTTGATTAGAGTGAAATATGGGGGGAATGGTAGAAGAAAGACCACATGATGCAGTAGGGCTACCTGTTGCATCATCATGAGATATATGGTTCACATACGCATCGTTATAGAGGTTAGATGAAGAGCTAGTAGATGAAACATATACTAATGTTGAGCCCAAGGTGATCGCCGAAGGAGGTTAAGTGGAAAAAAAAGGGAATGCCCTGGAGGGGTTTTACGAAAAGGATCTCATGGATGATGATAGATAGAGGATAGTGGCTGAAGGTTCCATCATCTTGACATCGGGAGGAGGTATGAAAATGTCCTCCTGTTCGGGCTACATTCGGCCTCGATTCAGTGGACGACCTCAAGGGTGTCACGAAAAAATTTGATATGAGGACTAAGGTGAGAATAGTGGCCATAAATATCACATAAAGAACAAGGGTGATTTGTGCACAAAATTTTGAGTTTCTTAGCTGAATCGGTTAAGTTAACATGGACCTCCAGGATATCAGATTCAGGAAATGCGTCGTTGACCACAGGTTTGAGAAGAGGAAGTTCAGGACAATTTTGGGTGGCATGCCCAACAACATCACACAAAGTGCACAAGGGTGAATTATTTGGAGGCTTAGGAGGAGCAAGATTTGTTTGGAAAACCTTATCTTTAGGTTCCTTCTTTCTGGCTTTCCCCCCTTGAACAAATACTTTTGCAACCAGAGTAGATTCTTGTTGAGGTGGCTGACGCAATGAAGCAAAGTTAGGATACATGGCGATAGGTTGGAATGGGGTCAAAGCAGTACAAGATTTTAGCTGATAAGGCGCAGTTTAGGCTAGGGGATAGAAGTACCAGTCTGGGATCCCCAAGGTCAAATTGGGAAGGCTCAACATAGCCATAACAGGCACCAAAAAGACTCCAAAGGGGGGAGCAAGAAATTATATCTGACCAGAGGGGTAATGGCCTAGTGGAATGGCTACCAAATGGTTAAGTCTAGGGGGAACCGTTCCTGGTTGAAAAGGAGTGGACGAGACACTAGCAGAAGAGGAAGGCCTTGTAGGCTCCGTCGAGTGGCCACCAGCAGGTTGCAGAGGCATAGGCTGCTGGGTGGTTGAACCAGACAACTTGTGGCTAGTCTAAGACGATTTCATTATGCAAACAGTCGACAAGATGGGATATACGACAAGAAGGGGCGGGCTAGGGAATGCACCAAGTAAGGTGGAATATTTATAGAATCCATGTGAAACACTGGTAAGAGGTGGGAATGATTGCTTATCGCCCATCGAAGAGATTTTAGACTTGGGAGAGAGTTGAGACTTCAATTTGTAATATGTCAACTGATCTATGGTAACGATATTTCCATTTGGAAGAAAGCACATATTACAGTGAACCCCAGATTCGACAAAAAACATTGCATAGGTGTAGCTACAACCTAGCAGGATATTGTAATCCAAGGGGGCATCAATGAATTCAATTTCAATACAAACAGTCTCTCCCACAAGAGTTATAGGACATTTTTGGTACATGCCAAGGTGAAGGGAAGAGTGGTCGTCCCAAGCATGCAAGGTGATGGTGGATGGGACTAACTCAGGTGATCCGAGTTTCTTCCAAACAGAAGCGGACATCACACATGTGTATGTGCTCTCATCAATGATACATCGTGAAACATGGGAATTCCATATCTTGACTGGTATTTGGAAGGTGATGGATGAAGGTAAGGGGAGATGTTCTAACTTGTCAACATCAAATACGATCAAACGATCATACAAAAGATATACAATGCCCAGAGCAGATAATAGAGCATTACGTTGTGAAGGGCATGACAGGAGGACTTCCAGCATTGACATAACAGCAAGATATTGTGCTAAGTCATATATTATGCTGTAATTATGGGCATATTTGGCAGAAGCAACAGTTCGGCATAATGGCCCTTTGGGGATCTTGGGAATTACCTCTTATCATGGCTAAGGGATCTATAAAGGGGAATTAGGTGTTGAATTGGACTTTGTTGAAACTTTGGTTTGAGACTTGGTTGCTGAGGAAGCAGGAGGCTTCCCATATTGGCACGATCGAGTCTGAAGCTTGACATCAACGATATTAACCACTTCAGAATTCATCACGATAATATGGTAATAATAGGTACCAGACTGTGAGGTTTGAGGGGCAACCTAACCTTGAGGGTATGGGGCATCCACATATCCTTGTTGAGGGAAAGGATCAGTAAAAAAACCTGTTGAACATGTGCAATATTTGGAGGAGCCGAAACCATGGCTTCTTGTCCTCTAGATGCTGCTTATGCTTCCCACAACTTACGCATTTGGTGTAAAATGGGACAATCATGAGTATAATTGGCATGGACACCACAAAAAGAACAAGGCTTGTTCGTACGAAGAGGCCTGTCCTTCTTGGGATAATTTCCCTGTTGTTGGTTGTTAGTGTTTGGTGGGTTCCCTTGACGCCCTTGATTACCTTGCACTGGTTGATTTCTGTTTCCTTTCCTCTTTTTCTTAGAATTTCAAGGATCGGTCACACTCTACTGTGCATACACCTGACTCAGAGGGGGAGGTGCCTGTTGTGGCAGAGGCTGAGCAGGCATGGGAGGTTAGGGTGCTAATGTCAGAGGCGTTGGAGCACCAGGCTGTTGATAAGGATAAAAAGAAGTTTGAGAAACATTAGGGTAAATAGGTTGAGCAACCGCAGGCCGTGGCATTGGTTGATGCAATGGGGAAAATGTTCTTTGTCCTGGATACATGTTTCCGGGAGGGGGATAAGTGCTAGAGGAGTTGGCCCATCCCTGAGGTAAACGATAACCCATGGGAGGATGAGTATATGGATGTGAAAGAGATCCAATGATACTGTTAGCGGTGTGAGATGCCCTTGGTGTGTTGGCACCACTAGGTTTAGGAAGATCTGGTAAGACAGTATAAACATAACTAGAGTGGGTGTAGATGAGGTCATATTTCAACGCAATTTGGAGAGATTCTTCCTCTTTATAAGGGAAGTGATACATGAAATCTTTACCAATATAGGGAAAAAGCGTTCTAAGAAACCAATCCATATAGACACGTTCATTGAATGTGGGAGCTCAACATAAGCTCCTCCTTCTACGCCATTCTTGGACATGGTCAGAAAGGCGAGTGGTAGAAGTTTGGCGCAATGCAATCAACAACTCGATACATGTATCATATTGGAGAGGTGAATTAGGACATAAAATCTTTAGCAAGATTCACAAAAGTGGAATGAGAGGTAGAGGTCTGGTCGACATACCACTTTGCAGCGTCTATAGTGAGCGTGCACTGGAATAACCAAAGATGGATAGAGTCATCAGTGATATAATTGGACAAAATAAACATGTGGAAGGAGTGGAAGTGATTAGTAGGGTCCTCTCCAGTGTTTCCTTCAAACTTAGGGATGTTAGAAGGAAGCTTAATTTGCATAACAGGCCAACCTAAATCACGGTGTATAGGGTCATTGATTAACTAGATGAAATCAGGAAGGCTCACACCTACCATAAAAGGTAGCAAGAGAGTAGCCATGATGGATCCGACATTGGTTCCACTACTAGCAGCTCCAGAGTGAGGGTCGGGGCTACCACTAGCATTAGGACCAATACCTGCATTGGCACCTGACATGGTGGGAGAATGAGGTAGAGGGGAACTGGGTTCAAAATCAGAATGAGGGCTTGATGGAGTAGAATCAGAGTCGATATAGGGACTCGACAGAGGAATAAATTGGCATCTACGAGGTGGAGTAAGTATTCCTAATGAAAACTGAGGATGACGGCCTAGGAGTCTCCAGGATGAACACCTTGGGAGCACAATGATTGCAAGACACAGATACCCAAATAAGATGGAAGAGAAATAAAAAATGGCACAGAGGGGCAGATAAATTAGTTACAATGTTTATGTCTTAGCTTGGTGGTGTAAACCAAGCACTCTTAAATTTAGGTGTGTGTGTATGTGATCTGTGTGTTAATTTTAATTAAGCCCGGAAGATTGTGTAAAAATAAAAATAAAAAATGTTGTATAATTGTAAATAAAACTGAAGCAACAATAAAATAAACAACTAAAGATGCACAAATTATAAAAAGAAGGCCTCTCAAGAAAATTTTCTAAGAGGCGTGTGAAATTTACTCAAAACACACAAAAAGGCCAAAATATCTAAGGTATAAGGGACATGGATCTAATGACTCAGATCTGCTGAAAAGAGGTGTAGAAAAAAACAAGAAACCAAAGGGAAAAATGCTGCAAAAAAGGAGGCGACAGGTTAGAACCCTAAGGGAAACAGGAGGGGCCCTAAGGGAGAGGTCAAAGAAGAATCAAGAGGGATTTTTGGATGAGATAATAACCAATTGGAATGGATCTGAAAGAAAGATGGACTAGACCCTAAAAAATGGCTGAAAGCACTGCAAAATCTCAGACTACCTACTCAGCTAAATCCTTCCTAAAATAGTGGAAGCATACTGAAGCCCTAAGAGGCTTGTTCCCACCTCAAAAATAAAAAATGATCATATAAAAGCCTAATACGAGCATAGAAAAAGGTCAATCAACCCTAAACAGTGCTTGCAACAAACCCTGAAAATTACAGAAAAAAACCCGCAAAAAAACTGCAGCTCATAGGTACTGACCTGTTGGCCAGTGAAATCGCAGTTTTTGGCCTAACAGCTACTATATGAGCCTTGAACTCGTAGATTTAGGGCTGAAAAGTGAGAGCTTCACTTCTAGAAGTCTCGGCGGCAAGTTGTGGAAACATTTTGTCATTTGTGGCGCAAATGGTACCTGTTACCTGCGGAAAACACCCAAAAACATGCAGAATTTATATTTTTTACTGTTTAGGGCATAAAAGGTAAAAAACAACATTAAGAGGCTAAAAAATAGCTGAATAAAAACCCTAGGTACTGAATCAGATGATCATGCAGGAAATATGAATAAAACCCCATGGATTCGCCAATTGTTAGTATGAAATCTTAAGGCAAGTGTACGAAAATAGATCACTTTAGCTGCACATGAAAAACAACCCTAACAACAAAGATTGTTGTCTAAATTCTTAGATATGCAATAGACGGTTGAAATAAATTTAAAATAAACCCATCTCTATCCAAATAAAGCAGCTAAAGAACAAAATTAAATATGAGTTTCTCCAAAATATCCAATAGACAAGACAAGAATTATAAAGAATTTTTTGTAGTATATAACTACTGCGAAGAGAACTAATACAATCCCCCTCAATGGGATGGATTCTTGGCTATCCTCAAATGCTTTAGCTTTAGAGTTTCTCTCTCAATGGTGTAGAATACCCAAGATGTGTAGAACTCAAAGGGAGCTCAATAAGAAAAAAAAAATAATAATAATCAAAGATAGACAATGATAAGAGGATCCAAGTACGACCATGATAAAAGGATCAAAGGTAAGAAGCGAATGGAAAACCCTCCTATTTATAACAAAATATTGAGTTATCATTAATAATTGTGCATAATAAAATATTATTAACCAAGATCTAGATCTAACTGCTTGGAATATTTTATTATATTTTGTTGGAGGGAAAAGGAATTTAAACTGGTTAAATCCCTTTATTTAGAAATAATAAACATATAAAATATTTATTTATCATTTCATGGATGGGATCAAGGAATAATTTAACAAATAATTATTTATTTTATTATTCCTAAATGATTTAGTCAAATTTAACAAGGAATATTAATTAAATAATGATTTAATTAATTATTCCTAGAGAATAATAAGATAAATAATGATTTATCTAATTATTTCTCATTAATTGGGTTAAAGATGACCCGGAGTATTATTAAACAATGATTTAATTAATTATTCCTAGAGGAACATCAAATAATTACGAATTTATTTAATTATTCCTCATGGGGTTTTCTATTTGGACCATAAATAACTTAATAAACTATGGTTTATTAAATTATTTCTTAGTGAAAGAAATTTTACTATGGTAAAATTGGTCTTACATGGTGTATTTCGATCAATCTAATTATACATGGTTAGATGACCAAAAATTGGTGTAACAAAAGCAAGCCATTAAGTGGGAGAATTAAATATATAGGAGGATCTAAATCTCCAAGAAAATTCATAAATGTATGTTAGAGATGTGTAAAAAAATGGTATTATAATAAATATTGTAGAACCAATGTGTGGAGAAAGGGAGGTGATCTAATGATGCTACTTCTACATAATAAAAATCCTCCTAAAATGAAGGAGGTGATGTGTAGTTTGATTCTTCAAGTATACTTGTAGATCCTGAGGCATGGTTGGTTCACTTAGATGCATCCTTTCATATGACTCCTCATAGGTAGTGGTTTTATGAGTATGAAATATATTATGGAAACGATGTTTACCTAGGAGATGAATTGATAACCATAATCATAGGATGAGGAAAATTCAAGATGAATCCCATGGATTTAAGGATTAGAACACTCCTTGATGTTCTACACATATTTGGATTGCCCATAAATTTGATTTATGTAAGCAAGATTAGGTATGTAGATGTGAAAACTATGTTTGAAATGGAAACCTACATGATGACTCAAGGAGAAATGATATTACTGAGGGGAGTACAAATTAAAAAATTTATAAGCTACTGGGATGCAATATTAGTGATGAGTGCAATGATTCCATTGTTCCGAATAATGGATTTGAAGAAGGAAAAACATCCTACAGTATTTGGAGAGAAGACGATGCCACGACATCAAATACTTTTGATTCATTCACCAAATTTTAAATTCCATCTCTCCCATTCTGATATAGTAAGAGTTGTTCTTGCTTGTATTACATTAAACGATATTATCCTTGATTGAGATAGAAAATTGAATCATCCAGGCATGTATTTATCTATCTAAAGTATATTGGTTCTATAGTTTTATACCTTTGGCATTAAGAAATTTCACCATAAGGTCTCCAGCCTTAGCTAACACCAATATAATATTGTCTAGGGAGTGAATGAAGATGGCCCTATTACAAGACAACCATATATTCCAACATATAAATTTTGGTGGCGTCATCCACAACCATTCAAAGAGTTTCTTATTCCTGAGCGATCCTCCATAACTTTTTCTCCAACAATTGAACACATCTCTCCATGAATTGGACCTACAATTCAATGGATCATACTAATAAATGTACTAGACCAAAATTACTATGTAAAGGTGGACTTGAAGAAGAGATGACGACTATTTTCCTTTGCTGCTTTACACATAAGACATGCAATGGGGATTTGGATTCCTCTAATATTGTTATTCATCAATATTTTTCCATGAACCGTAATCCAACAAATTGTATTTATTTTAGGGATATCATTAGAGTGCTATACCTTATTCTAGATTGGAGGTATTAGGTTTTTGTTATTTTCTTTGCATAATTAGGCTCACATGTTTTATGTTGTGTTAGGTACATATAGGAGGTTGCAAGGGGTATCAGAGCCCCCAGTATCCCATCATATTATAATATAATCTCCATCAAGGAATGAAATCCAAGTTAACATATTAGGGTTTTGGATGCTACAAAATGCTAGATGTTGTATTGTAAATGAAAAAGTTAATTATTTGAGAGATAGAGGTGTGGTTTGAAACATTTTATGGTTTTCTCAATTAATAGTTTCCGTAGTAAATTTATTAGTACTATGTATGAATGTTATTGTTTACTTTTTTCAGTTGTATAATGTATATTTGTGTGCATTAATTTACTATAAGGGATTATAAATTACATTTTTAATAAGAGAAAGGTTTATTGTTTTTAGTGGATGCCTTTATAGATAAGTGTTTGTCTTGAGAATATAATAAACCTCATTTTGAAGGGATATTTTTTGTGGTAATTCTTGCACTGAATGAGAATTGTGAGTATCTCTAAAATTGAAATTGACAAATTTAATGGGAAAAACTTTGAGCTATGGAAGCTCAAGATGGAAGATTACCTGGAAGATAAAGAATGGTGGGTGACTATGGATTTTCATATTATGCCTAGGGGTATTCTAAAGGAATACTAGAAGAATTTGAATAGAAAGTAAAATATTACAAGTTGGTTGTGTCTTTTGTATTTAGTGTTAGCCCATGTGACATAGAGTAGAAAGTGACAAGGTGTTCTGTTAAGGCACTCCGTGGTGAAAAGGTCATCGGTCCAAATATCCATGGAAAAAAATCCAAACATAGTAAGGGTTGGTGTGGCCTAGTCCGAGTGAAATCCCCAGGTGATTTTTACAGCTTATATTCCCCTATTTTGCAGCTACTCAAGCCACAGGTTAGGTGTTCCAAACATCTTAGGACTCACATTACCTAGCAAAAAAAAAATAGTTGTAGTAAATATTTCATAAGAAGCTACAATGAAGGTGTTATAGGATAAATTAAGAAATTTCCATCAATATAATTCGCTTGCAATAAAATTTTCCTTAAAAATAATTTTTACCTCTTAAGGATGAATGATGCAGACTTAATGATAGAGGATGAAAATTCCTTTAACATTGTGTTAAGTCAGTTATTGTTAATTGACATTGAAATTTTAGACAAATATAAGTACATTAGTTTACTATGTTCGTTGCTACATTCATGGTATAGTCTGGTTGTCGTTATCAAAAATGACGCAACCACTTTAAAGTTTGATGATATGGTTAAAATAGATGAGGTGGAAAACCATGGTGTTGTAACTACTACAACCACCAACCAAAATTTTTCCCATGCTTTGATTTTGGAGCCTTCCCTTCTGTCCACATGAGCTTATATTTTACTATAATCAATTATTCGTGTTTTGATCAAGAGTTGTATTTTCATGCTATGCTTTTGTTGCTTTTTTTGATACTAATATGATCCTGTTGGTCTCAAGCTAACCTCTTGAATTGACCTTGCAACAGTTTTGGGCTTGCCTCTAGAAAATGTACAATCTAGGAGGGAAATCCAACCTTGATGATGGAAATTTCATAATCCAGAATGGAATCTCAACCTTAAGCTTGCCAAATTCATAGTCTTGGATAGAAACCCAACACTAAGCTCAAAAGTTGCACAAACCCTTCCTTGAGCTCAAAAACTGCACAATGCACTGAGTCAATAAGTTGCCTAGTCCTCAAAGATTGCGCAATCCTTCTTGGAAATATGCATGAAAATTTTCCTGAAAAGAGAAAAAGCAAAAAATAAAAAAATAAACAAATCCCTAGAAAATAGGGAGTCATCATTAGTTTTCTAAAGGTGGCACAATTACTATTTTTGGAATTTTCCCCTGAGTGGCACTTTTTCCTTGATTTTAGGCATGTGCTTCATAAACCGTAATCCACCAAAATATATTTAATAGATGCCTCTAAAGCTCATTAGTACATTCAATATTGGAGCTCTCTTTTCTGGGTGAGTTTTGATTTGTCGTCTTTTACCACTTTTTTTGTCGCTTTTTGTGATTTCACTTCTGTGACTATTGTTTTTCTTGTTCCTCTACATGGTTGCTGGTGTTTTAAATTATATTAGCTTGTAGAAGTGTTTCTTTAGTTTTTATTTTTCCTTTTATAAATTTCGCATTAGTTTTCTTGTTTTTTCACATCGGTGATAGTCGTTTCGACAAATCTCCTTGCATACTTGTTTTTCCTTTTGTTTGTTGATTTTATGCACTTGATTCACACTGATATATATGAATGTGGAGAGGAAAAAAATTATCTTCTTGATATCTCCAATCCATCATCTAACCATTATGAGAAAATAGAGGGTGAAATTTCTTGTTTCCAATCTTCCCCTCTTTATGATTCATCATATCTTGAGGATTCCTCCGTTTTTTATTTTGAACTTTTTGATCATTGTTGTCGTGATATTTTCAATGATTCATCTAGTCATGAATCTTATTTTTCCATCGTTTATATTTCTAAGACACCGATGTTTTATGATATAACTTATGATGATTTGGAACTTCTGCAAATTTTCAAGGCACTCCAACCAGAGTTGATGTTTATGTTAGGTTCCCGTAGTCTTGAGGCCAGTTCCAATTCAGATCATAGCAACAATATATATTTCAAGGCTCCTCATCACTATGCTGAAAAAATTGGAAATCAATATATGACACAATTTTCACATCCTCCATCTGTTTTTCATGATCCTATCGCTCAGTCATTGGAGGAGTCATACATGGCGAGCTATGTTGCAAAACAAAAGTTTTCTTCTTTGTTTCCCAGTTTCAAAGTTCAAAATTTTTCTCTTGCATATCTTTGAGTCGTAGTGTGTATTATAGCATCATTTATCACCTCTATATACTTGATGACTTATGCATTGGCCCTAGGCAGCCCTTCCATTCAGACTTGGTCACATTTCTAAAAAAAAAAAAAATTAAAATCTATACGCGACTCTGCCCAGTTTTTTCTGCATGCACACGTGGGTCCATCCATAAATGACCCGCGTATGCTATTTAAAATATTAAAAAATATAAAATTTCACTATTATTGAGGCGAGGCTTATGGTTTTTGTTGTAACTTAACTACCCCAACCCGTGGCCTAACTATTCCCCAACTAAAAAAAAAAACAATTAATTTGAGGAAGTATAAATACACCTTAAGGGAATGGCCTAAGGGAGGAGAGAGAGAATATTATTGATATTATACCCTGTTATATCCTTGATCAAGTCTAATATTACCCCTGTGCCTCCTGCACTTCCTAGATTTTCAGGAAACCATTGTTTCCTTGTGATGATCACCCTCATTCTATGTGACATCCTTTGTGCACCATTTATGGAAGAAACTTTGCGAGGCTACTGCTGGACAAATCTAGAGGATGGTTTTTCTCAAGGCTGTGGAAGATCTCAGGTGATTTCTCCACTATTATTTTTTGTACATGTTATCAATAAAACAAGTACCATCCTATTCCTGATGTTCATGTGTTATATGTCTCTTATACATGCTTAATAATATTGAATAGTTTATTTCATGTTGTCTTTATGAGATCATGTATGTTATTTTGCTAAAATCTAGACATATATGTTGTACAACTAGGTTTTTGTGCTTGTTCTTGACTAATTTGTAGGTTCTAGAGCACGAGGAGTTGCAGAGAGTTTGAACCCTACGGGATCTACTAAAAATGAAGGATAAACAGGTAAGATCTGCAATCCTCACTTTCTAGTTTAAAGCATAGAAGTTGGTAATTTGAGTCCTTGTGATGACATGCCCCTACTCCGTTAGATCTTTCAACCCAAGACCTTAGGGTAACTTTTCCCATAACAGAACTGAAAACTCCACTGGGGATTACATTCGTGCAATTCCTAGTTTGGGTTGTTTTATCTATCTTGTAGGTTCCCTGATAAATTAATCACATTTGCAGTCTAGTAAGTCATTTTCCCAACCAGACAGAAGCCTTGATCTCTTGATCAAGCCCGAGTCTTTCATTTTTTTCCTTATCTGTGTTTATATACACTACTTTGGTTGTAAAAAATCGTGTATGTTCTCTATTTTCTCCAAAAGAACTCGTGTATATGTGTGTTTCTTTGGCTAAAGTTGCATATATATGCATGTTGCACACAGTGAACTCGCGTATGCCTAGGAAAGTTTAAAAATCTGAATCTTGAGGCCCTTTCAGCCTTTCCTGTCTATGGTTGGCCATTCCTGTGGTACCTTTAAGGTATCTAGACTGTGTTTCTTGTGCGTGTATGTCATTTCCTCTCTTTTCTTGTGAAGACCTAGTCATTCACTAGTACATTTGGCAGAAATTCAGACACTTGGTTTCGATACTTTTGACCAAATGTGGGAAATTTCCCCAAATTTTTTCAACTTATTCAAATCCTACCCAAAACCGTCACTTTATCAACGTTTAGAGAAAAGTGTCACAATACCAACACTTAGACAAAGTGTCGCAATTGCGACGTTTGGAGGAAGACGTCGCAATTGCGACACTATGTTCTTACATCAAGCATAGAGCGTTGAAAGTCGCCTCCAAACATCGCAATTGCGACACAATGTCTAAGTGTCGCAATTGCGACGTTTGGAGGCAGCCGTCGCAATAGCAATGCTTTGGGGGGTGTCATGATAACGACAATTATATGCTATTACTCTTTGTTAAGTTGCCTTGTAACAATACTCTGATTTTATTGGTTCACTATGTAATTCAATGGTTAAATGTTAACTATATGTTATGAAATATAAGTGAAATGTGCACACCACCCATAAGAAATAAATCTTAACATAAATAAAGAAACAACATAAATGAAATGAATTAAAATATATCTATCCTACTTCTCTAATGGGTTGTGGATCTATTCTTTTGTACAACCAAGGAGGTTCTTTCTATTCTTATGAGGTGATGTTATAGGTAAATCCATGAATATCTCCTTTTAATCTTCATTTTACTCCATGAATATGTTTGGAAATGAAATTTCAATAGATAAATTTTCTTGCTATTATATGTTTTACGAAGATATGGTAAGAAATTATCTCTTGTTCTTCTTAGAAATAATTATATATAAATATTTTTTTTTCAAAATAGATTAAAAAAATTATATGAGAAAATTTATTAATTCATCAATATGTGTGCGTGTGTGTGTTGTGAGGAATAATTTCATAGTTCAACTTAATGGTTCATTATATAATCATGTGATCATCACCAATGATATATCTTAAAAAGCAACTGAAAAGCCATGTGTACAAAATAGATGTATACTCTAGAGAGTGGTTCTCAAATCACTATGTAAATTGTTGTACGCTACTTCAACAAAATTATAAGATAAACTGTAATACACATCATATATGCACCATAACAATTGCCATACAACTAATTTGTTTTAGGATACATGTGGAATTCTAGGGGTAAATTCTGTATGATGTGTATATCAATCTATTAGGTGTTGGTAAGTTGTGAGTATCTAAGAAATGATAAGGAATATCCATACATCATGATCTTGTAATGTGATTATAAATTGTGTCTATAATTTCCATATAATGTATAAATGATTTGTTTAAAAAAAATCAACACAATCAACCCTAAACAATGCTCATGATGTGGAATGTCATTGGCGAAACCAAAATGATGGTCACATGTCCCATTTCTATGGTAATGGTGATCATATATATGTTATAGCGACACTTGATGAGTAATTAAATAAATCTCAGAGTGTGACTCATTGTGCCATATTTTTTTAAAGCATGATTTGTTTTCCTAGTTTTTACTAATTTGTTAACATATTTTATTCATTTGGAAAGATAATTAATGATGCTTTAAGTAATTAGGACCTAATGAGAGATCCTCTTCACATCTTCACTGAAATATATTTGGTAATTGTAGTCACTATATGAACCGCACATGCATGCTACTTAAGAAAAATTGAAATATAAACTATAATACACATCTTATATCTGCCATAACAATTGTCATACAACTTATTTACTTCTAGATACATATGAAATACTTCAGGTAAAAGCCATATTATGTGTATATAAATATAGTAGGTGTTGGTAAGCTATGAGGATCTAAGAAATGATAGGGTATCCACACATTAGTGCCCTGGTAAATTTTTTGCATAATTTTCTATTTGTTGTAATTTTGTTGCCTGGATTTGTTATAGATTTCAAATAATACAATTATCTACCAATTGTTCTTTATAAAGAAGAAGTACAATAAGTAGTCACCTAAAAGTGAGCCATGTGAAAATATTGGTAACATGAGTAACCTAGTAAGTTGTAAATGAAAAGTGAATAACCTCCACTCACCAACAAGTGGCAGGCAGGGTTGGAATTTGGATTTCTCTTTACCCGTCACACAATTTTTTTTGACGTTTTAGTCATTATTTTTCCAGTCAATAAACGTTACGTTTAAAATTTTTCCCTTCGTTAATGACGTTCTCGTAATAAATTAACCCTTCGCCAATAAAAGTTTGATTAAAAAAATTGAATGCTCTTCCATTTTCTTTGGATTTTGGAGTGTGATATATCTGTGTCATGGAATTTTAATACCTAAAGTTTCAAGAGAAATAACTGATTCTTGTCAAACTAATATTTCCTGAATATATGCTATGATCTACTAAAAATTACTTCAAAAAGAAAGTAACCTTCCAATATAAAAAAAAAAACATGAACGAGCTTTCCCTAAATTGCAATAAATTTATGTTTATTATTAATATTTCATAATCTGTCCTATAAAAATTGCGTAATCGGACTAAGAACAGATCCTCAGTGCATTTTTTATTGTTGTTGTGATTAAAATAATGAGCCAAAGAATGCTAAGGCACTCAGAGAAGTCAGTCTATGTATTATTTCTCACAAAATTATGTTGAATAGTGGAGACTAAGCGCTAGATTTTTTTTTGTCCTCAATCTCTCTATTAATTATGTCTATGTAGTTATAAGAATAACAAGCCAAAGAAATCTCAGGCTTCTAGAGAAATTAGTCTCTGTGTGCAGAAATTAATGATTACTGTTGACTAAATGTTATACCATTTGAAATTGCTGAGCGAAATTAATCAGGCCATGATGTACCATTTGTCAGTATCTATTTTCTCATGTATGAAAGTTGATGTACCATGGAAAGTTTAATAACTATAATAAATATCTTCTTTATAAATTTAATGATTAATAATAATTAAATTAAAATTCTTAAAAGACAAAATAAAGCCTAATAATCACGAACTATTATGATAATTTAAAAATATAGAACTCAGGCTGAACATAGTTACAAAGATACCAAGAAAATAAGAGTGCATGTGCATGATAACCTCTTTCTTGAAAACCTATGAATGCCATTCTCAATGAAGACTCAAGACTCAACTGGATTGGATTGTGTATCAAAACAGTAGGAATGAATCAAAGTTCAATGAATGAATAACTTGATCAAGAAAATTTATAAGGAAAGGTAACTTGACTATCAATCTACTAAACCTCACTTCCATGATTAAAAAAACACCCCCACCTTCTCAGTGGTCCCATCATGGTCCACCTATTGAAAAACAACCAACAAATATTATTTTTTATATATTTTTGCATGGCCATCGGACAATGATTTACTATGGTTTTCCTACTAAATTCCAATGGATGATTATTCAAAAATATTGAGAATTAGTTTAGTCTCAAGGCATAGCCAAGAGTCTTACTGGATAATTATAGATTACCTCTCCATTGGATGATTGTACATTTTTCATCTACTTTTTCACGTGAGTTTCAGTTGATGCTAGATCTTTGCCTTCTATTTCTTTAGTGAATATAAGAGTTAACTTTGATCTTACATTAATAACTATACTTGCATGAATATCCATGATTTTATGCTTCCCCACTGTGGTCAGTGTTGATGTATGGCCTTGGCCAATTGATCTTACAATTAACTCACTATTCATATTCAATTTTCTCTAGTTCAGCCCAATAAAATAAGGAAAACAGAAAATGAAGTCTTGATTTTTCTTTCCAGTGCTCCTACATAATACAAATACTCTTAAAAACCAATTAATATATAAATTTTCATCATTCATGCTAAAATCAGTTTGAGTTTTTTTAATGAATCTGCTTACAATTAATAGATTACATTGCTCACAGAATAAGAGATAATTTAGAACTATGATTTCACAATAATAAATTACCCTAGCAGTTCAAACTTCAAACATACCTTATGAAATTAAAATATGGCAGGTTAATGAGCCAATCTAGTTTCTTCGGAGCCAATCTTGAGCTCGGCCTAAGTCTGAATGCCTTGAGAGTGCGAGTGTAAGGAACTAGATGCCTAAAGCTTTTATTTTGTGCTTGTGTAATTCACTGTTTGACCATCAAGCCAAGCCACCAGCTATATTAACACTACTTCCTGTTGGGGCAGATTGGCATTCTAATTTTTTAGTGCTATAGCTGTACTTTTTCACTGCTTCACTAATCACAACCTTGGAAGTTTGCAGGGCAACGAGCTTTATTCTTTCTTTGGTGTTTTATGTAAAAGAAATGATTTGCAAACTTTCTGTAATAGGAAGGGGAAAAATAAATTTATTTTAATTTTAAAATAACAATAATGATAAGTGGTAATTCCTTTATTAAATTTTTAATTTTGAGTGAGCCAAAAAAGTAAATTTCCTTACTTCTTGAGTACAGCCTTGCAATTGCGAAGAGGACTAGTGTTGCAAAATTATTGGTAAGTGGAAATTAAAGGGCGTAAGAACGTTTTTGAAAAATTTCAAACGTCAAAATTAAGTCTTCTATCCTTCCTAGCACGTCATGGAAAACGGGAATCCACAAATTCTAGTCATAAAATACGTGCAAAATGCCTTATGACGAGAAAAATGGAGGACTGGTCCTATGCTACTACATGAGTTAGGGTTTCATGTGGTAGCAGGGAACCTTGTATAGTTTTTCAAGGATAGGAAAGGAGAATATTGTCAGTTAATCATCACATGAAACTTCATCACCATTTGAAAATTATGTCCTAATTTGAAGCAATAAGACTACCCAACTATTTCATTATTTAATTTAGATTGTGTAATACAAAAAAATATCCTAGATAACTTAAATAATGTAAGCACTTTTGCAAAAATTTAGTGGGGAGAACCTTCAATTACATTTATTTTGAAGATCCACTTGCATTTTAAGCCATTTTTTTTAGTCTTTCATGGCTATTCTATTAAAAATTTCAACCTCTTGTAGAAATTTGTTTGTCACTTGTATTAGAAATGAAAAAATCAAATGTAAATAAAAATGATTTGAAATGAAAAAATCAAATGCACGCTAAATAAAAATGATTTTATTAAAAACTACATTAACGTCTGATATCACGTGCACATTCGCCCTCAGCTCTTGTAGAATAGCATTCGCCCTTAGCTCTTGCAGAACAACATTCACCCTCAGCTCTTGCAGAACAACATTCGCCCTCAGCATTCGCCCTCAGCTCTTGCAGAATAGCATTCATCCTCAACTCTTGCAAAATGGTAAGTTCTTACTGTAGGCCCTTCCTCCTATAGTAGGGTTGACCCTATCTAGGTTTTTTTGGTCAATTCCATTGGATTGTGTTAGGCTATAGGGTTCTCTCTAGATGTCTTCCAATGTTATTTCATATGAGTTTCAAAGAGGATGTGTAAGATGTGTTTGTGCTTGCATGAATTTGACTCCACCAGTTTCATGAAGTTTAAGCTATGGATTTTAGTTCGACAAACTCATCCATCTCAACAACCAGTAAAGAATTTCCCTTGGTCTGATCTATATTGAAGGTGAAGTGCAAAGTGGTAGAGAATGGGAGATCAAAAGTCATCAACTTTATCACAAGGGTAGTACTCCAGATCGAAAGTGATGAGCTTTAGTTCTCCAGATTTGGGGATTTTCTGATATTTGGGGATTTTTTGATGACATACCAAAGGTCACATCCACACAAACATATCAAGGTCAATGTTGAGATCATTCTCATATAGATATAGGTCACTGATATATAGGGTTAATATCATCGTCACTATCCATGGAAACTGAATGGTTGCAAAAAATTTTATTGTGGTTGGCTCATTTATAATTATTACCCATTTATAGTAGAGCACAGAAACACTAAATATGGCCCGAGCAGAGCCTTTACAACAGGAAATGGAATTGCAGCTGCTTCATCAATAAACAATAGCTCCACTTGAGAAATCGTTTCATAATATTGGGGCTGGATATACTGCAGAGCAAAAAATTGTAGTTATCATTCGTGCTCCAATATATTAATATAATTTTTACATTGAACTGAAGAAAGGGAAACAAGAAAATGCTAGCCATCATACAATGCTTTGAAATAAGAGTTTTGAGTGACATACTTGAAAAAAGAACTCATCCATTGATATTTATAATCATTTGAGTTATTCCAGTTAAACACAATGTCAAGAATCAAGATTCAATACCCTCTATTATCTTCATCACCCAATACAAGATTTAATTTTTTCCCAAAGAAACGCTTATGAAATTGGCAGCCATTATTTCTCCCTGCTTTAAAAACCCTACATTTAAATGAAAACAAGCATTGCATAAATTTTTCAACTACAAAAATCTATTAGTGTTCAAGTGTACATGTGTGCATCACTTGTGTAGGGTATTCCTTTTCCACTTTCACATTATCCAAGAATATGTGCAGTATAGCTCATATTTTTTGTGATTTAGATTATCTTGAAAAAGGAAAGGTAAATTATTTCCCATGGAAAAAGAAGGTTTTCCCTTTTTACTACTGGAAATGGTACAACAAAGTTCCATTTCTACCCGAAACTCCTATGAAACAGGAACCAAATAAAGGCCATGTCCTCAATGGACATCATTTGGTTTTGAAAATGGCCATTTCACCGTGTTGTTTCTTATATTACATCACGATAGTTTCTTAGGTCTCTTGTTTCTTGAAATGAAAAACAACCAAAGAAATCGTGAAGATCCTTTCAAGAAATAAATGACCATTTCTCAATCATATCTCAACTATTTTTTATTTTATTCAGTGGTTTCTTACTTTGAGAGAAATTTGACACTTTTATAAGGAATATAACATAAAAACACAAAATGGGAAGGAATTGATGAGGTGTATGACCTTTAGTTGTTGTCAATTAAGAATTGATAATACACGATGCATGTTCTGTACTACAAACTACATTCCTTCCTCAAGGTCTTCACAACAAGTTTACTAGAAGTTGCTCCAACAATATATTCAATAAGGTCTTCAACAAGGGTTACTTGCTCTTTTGTTTTAGCAATCCTTTAATAATGTTTTTATCCATAGATTAGCAATAATGCAAGGAATATCTTTAATAAATATGAGTTGAAGTCTGCTTCAAGAATAACCAAACTCTATTTTCAACCGAGCCCAATCTCTTCTTCCAAATAAGGTATTCTTCTTGTTGAAGGTAAGGCTACTAAAAAAAATAGATCTATTAAGAGGATCTCCAAACAGTGCACAAATCCAAACTCCTTGACGCAATGTATTAAAAAACTAGCCCAAAATCTGTAACAATTTGAGGTTTGAGGTCTACAAATAAAAGAGCTCAATAAGAGACCAAATTTCCTGCTCAAATACTTCTTCAAGATCAGCTTCCTGTTGTGACTGAGATCCGCTATTTTGCAAGAGATAAATTTTATAATTTTTCTGAACTACCCCAAAATTGAGCTCAACGTAAGGTCTACAATTTTGGTATGAAGTCTCAAGATCCACAAAAACAAATGTATAGGTCTTCAAGATAAGAAGTTTGAAAATTTCCAGCTAATTCGAGTCTGCAATTATGAAAAATCCTAAAATATTTACTATATTCAAAGTATAACATACACTAGAAATTACACCGGGAGGTGCAAGGGAACCACATAAAATAAAGAGTTGCATTGAGGAGGAGTAACCACATGAAAGGGTGAACATAGTTTCTATTAGATAAAGAGAACGTTGTAGTACCATCTGTCCAAGATCATCTATGGTCCCTCAAAAGCACCTTTTCGAAATTTTGGGGTAAAAATTCTAACATGTGAACCATACATGCCAATATCAAAAATAAAAGCAATTTTTTAGGTCTTCATGAAACCGAGTATGGACATAAATATCTCATCAATATAATTCTTGTCTGTCATCTTAAATATCAATGACTTGATTTCATGATGAATATAATTTCTGAACTTATTGCTAGTTTCAAAAACCAAGCATAATGAATGGTTTGATCTGCTACCCTTGTTTCTGATACATAAATAGCCAAAAGTCCTTTCCAAACAAGCTGCAACGTTTTCTTCTGATGTGTGATTTGATTTTAAAAAGGTTCTTTACAACAAAATGCTCATTAGTAATACACTGGCATTATTTCAGAACTGGTTATTGCTTGTTCAACCAAAGTTTACAAACCTTGCAAACAGGGACTGGACCATTATGTGATCTGCTAAAAAATATATTTAATGTAGTATACATGTAGGGGATTTTTCTCATCTGCATGAGCTAGATGATTATGATTTCTCTAGCCTACCCTTATGTTAAGGATCCCCTTTGACAACATAAAATCCCCTATTTTTTTAAGACTCTTGTCTCAAATACTAATTTGCATGCCAAAGATTACTCTCATAGTGTGTACAAATTTATCTCTCAAGGAAAATGGAGTTTCCTATGAGCATAGATATAAAATGGGAAAATTTGTACCAAATAACACAAGCAGGAAAGTCAGAGCCTTCACTGAAGCTTTTGGAGGCCCTTTATTTTACTATTATACAATTTCTCTAGCTCTTCACGGCCTCCAACCTCTTCCAGTTCCTGTGAAACTCAAAAATCAATAAACTATCAATACATCTTCACCTAAGACCACGCATGAATAACTATAAACACATTTGAAATACAAAGATACAAAAAGTTGTAAGGGAAGAATCAAACTCACTTTTGGTCCAAGTAAAAGACCACATGGTACACCATTAAACTTGTCTGCATGATGAAGCTGCAGTGGCATTTAAAAAAATCTGTATGAGATCCACTACATACTGGAAAGAAATCTATGTCTAACTTACAGATAAATGAAGCGATCTATAGAGCTATGATAAGGAAATTAGGAACAAACTTGATGTGTAGCTGATACCTTAAGAAGATATAGAACATCAGATATAGGCCCAACAGGAAAGCGGCGATGAACAAGACCATCGTGGACAAACATATATTCCATCCCAAAAATGGTTATACCAAGCCCCTGAGGAATTTTTCAAAATGCACAGTAGGTTGATAATAGAGTGACTAACATACTACTGTTGAAAATCACCTTGACATAGCTGTTAAATCAAACTTGGTTTAAATTTACAGTGATCACATCATTCTTTAAAGAATACTGTCAATTTAGTACTTCTGTGAATTTCAATGGTAGCAACAGTCAAAATAGAGGCCAATACTTACAGCACCAAAACAAAGGCCTGGAACAAAGCCTTTGTTAAAGAATCCATAAGCCAATAATGCAATGGCCGGACCAGCGTTGATAATGGAAAGCATGTCATTCAACTCAAAAGGTCCCTCCCTTGGCCTGTGATGAGACTGCCCAAAGAAAATGGATTGTCAATTACAATCTAAAACTAACATCTCAACAGTCCTGTAATTAAAGGAACAAAAGGGGATTGCATAGTGCAAAACATATCTGCTATGTTACAACTGGATTTTTTTTTAAAAAAAGTAATTCTTAGTCCACCTTTCTGTAAACTGTAGTTATACCTCATGCATATGCCACAGCAAAGCATGCCAGAGAGCTCGGTGAGCCCAGCGAGCCCAGTATTCCATTCCAACCTATAAAAGCACATTTGGAGTCATTATTTTATGAATATTTAGTTCCAAATCTAATACCAACAGCTCAAGTAAAGAAATTTCACATATCGTGGCTCCCACTGCTAATGAAAATGTGCCAAACATCTATGTGAAGGTAATCTCTGCACCCTACATACAAATTCCATCAGAGAACAAGCAAGGTAATATACCCATGTCATCTCATACATATGAGCATAAAGACAAGAGTGACAGAACTACTATAATATTTATTTGCAATGATAATGGTTAGCATCATTGAGTACGAACTCAAAATTCATGTTGCAAAAAATTTATTAAATACAAGTATTTTTGTGACTTCCAAAGAGAGCATGACCTGAAGCTTAGCAAAGAACATGTTAGGTAAGAATCATGTAACTGAACAATGTAGAATTATAGTTGTTATGATGAAATAGATCCAACATTTTTGTCTGGGCCAACTAAATTTAGTTATATTTCAACATTGAGTGAGAGATACCATATAAGTTCATCATAAAACTCATGGTAAACATTTGTAACAAGAAGATATCTATACGATCAGTAAGCCTAGTGGTTATCACACTGTTAAAAGGAGAATCAATATGCTTACAAGGATAATCCATTTTCTCATCAAAGATGCAATTTGGCCCTTTCCAATTACAACCAAAGGATCAAGGACCTGTTTAGAGATTTCCGGAAAATTTCCATAACTCATATCTACAGGGTTCACAATTTGTGAGTCAGACACACTCTTTAAGAAGGTTTGCAGTGCGAAGTCGGCTCACAGCTGGATATATGGAGAGACTCTTTTAATAGAATAAGAGGATGATCTAATGAGTACCCGAAGTCTCTCAAACCCCCTAAGAAAAAACATAATAGACCATAAATTAAAAACTGAAAGGAGCACAGCCATGGTGAGAACATGGGGCCGGTTAAGGAGACCTAGACTTTGTCAGCTCAAAAAATATATTTCAGAGAACATTATCTCCAGGAAAGAGAGGAGAAACCCATTCGAAAGTTTTTTGAATGGAATACATCAAAAGGCATGTTTCACCAGGAACAACTAAAATAGTTACTTCAAAAATTAACATTTTGATAGAACAATATTACAAACTAGTTAATGATTCAATCCTCTGACATACCTTAGGATGGACAGATCTGTAGGCACCACAACCAGGAGCATAGAAATCTAAAACAACAAGCTTGTCTCCAACAATTAGAAGAGAATCAATCAATTCCTAGGCTGAATGAACTTCTACCATATTTGATGTCACTCCTTTTTCCCACCATCTTGATAGGTGGGGCATAAATGTCTGTGTTGCACGAACTAGGTAAGAAAATCACCCAACCATAAGCAATGAAAACCCACACTTTGAAATATTTTATAGCAAAATTATCATCATCCTTACATTTTGGTCTTCAATATCCTTGTAATTCAGCCTGTAAGCTTTGGTTTCTCTAAAAATGGTAGGGTGCTTCTATGGTAATTATACCTTTCTCCTTTCCCGGATGCGGGTGCTGGAGTGGTTAATGGCGATGATGGGACAGAGGTTATACCAGACGGGAGGCCACCTGCCTTCCCGCAAGAGGAACGCCAATCCCACCTGATAAGTGTTAATGTTGGACTTAATGACAATTAAAATGGGCGCACATCACAATCCAGAAGTAGATCCTCGAGGCATTCTCGACTGTTGTGTTATAAATTCATATCAGGATAAATTGAATGGTTATTCATTGTCGAAGATTTCCCGGTGCAGAGGAGAACTGTTAAATTCCATGGCCCCGTCTTCCCCAGCGCCGGTGAAATGGTGGTGCCATCCTGATGCGGGCAAGGCAAACGAGCGCACCACCACTGGCAAGAGAAGCCGCAGCAATTGTTGTTTGGAGCTCGGTGATAGCATTCATATCTCTCTTGTTGGTTCCTGCATGTCAGCCACAGTCTTTCTGAATACTCTTCTGACGCAGCCCCCGGTCAACACTTCGGCTCTCTGGAGTTCTAGTCCCAATTCCGCTGCAAGCATGCCAAGACTAAGGCAAAGGATGCGCTACAGGCGCGAGTCCACCAGAAGCACTGGGAGGCGTTCGCCTTCCCATTCTAGCTCGCCTTCATATATTTATTCCCCCTCGGATAGCCTTCCCCGTCTTCTCCATGGTCGTTTGCTCCGTTCGGGACGCATATTGGACTCACCCTCGTCCTCTACGCTGCCAGCTCAATCCCACACCGCTCTCTTCTCATTTGACTGCTCCCTCAACCGTTCGAGAGTCTCTGTCGCCATTTCGGTAGTTTTTCTTGAGGAGCCCAAGGATGAGAAGACTGAGAATCCTACGGATGGGCAGGGTCCTGTTGGTCGTACTAATCAGGACGAGGCGCTTCAGGGTTCGAAGGGCCAGCCCAGCGGGAGCAAGGCTGTTTTGCAGGGAGACTCTAGACACTGTCAGGTGGATCTGGTGGTCACTCCACCCTCCAAAACAGTGGTCCATTCGGATGAAGACATCTCCAACGATCGTGGTGAACCAGAAGATTATTGGTGCAGGGTCGAGCAGGAGGCTCCTGATGAGTAATTCTTCTCTCTTTTATGGTTTTCTTGTTATGTCACTGCCCTCTCCAGTGGGCTTGTTTTTTGTTTTTTCTATCATCTCCTGTCATGGTCCAGTTTATGTTAGTGACAGTCTTCAGAATTCACAGTATTTTGATCCCCTGCATGGGATTTTTTAAATGGTGGTTGCTACAGGCTGGTTTCCCTCCTGCAGGGCAGTCTCAAACTATGTTTTGTCTGTCTAAAATGCCTCAACACTGGGCAATGTTAAGGCTTCGGCCCGCTGTACAATACTTTTACTATTAATAGACTGATTTTACTTAGAAAAAAAAAAATTATACCTTTCTCCTTGTGACCAGACTCTTAAAAATAGTGTTCTCATTGCTCAAGGTGTGCTTTGGTAGCAAGAATCTAAAGAGGCATGGAATAGGTAGTGTATATCTTTAGCCACTAGACTATTTTTTCCAATAGTAAAGCTTCCTTAGGCCTTGCCATCATCTTACACAGAGGTGGTCTTGTGCTCCACAACGAGAGCCTATTAATGTGAGTTCTGTTGGAGTGTATACACATTTCAATCTGTTGCTTTTCTAGTGTTTTGTTTCAATTTTTTTGTGATTTATACACTGCAAACTCAATAATACTGAATTTATGAAGCTAATTTGTTTCGATAATTAATATACCTTTCGAGATTTTAAAATTTCACTACAAATAGCCCAGTTTAGTCTCATTATCACTCGTCTCTTGTTTGGGTGCCTTAATGTGCAATGACATGTTTCCAGGACTGAATTCAATGCAAGGCATATTTGAAACTCTAACTTTGTCTTCCGGTGTCTTATTAGAAATTATTTCAGTTTTCATTTTGTGTTTTCAAGTTAGATATTGTTTTCAAGTTTTTACATTTATAATTTTATTTCAATGTGGCAGACTGATCAGAGCAGTGCAAGAACAACCCCGAGACGGGATGATCATGGAAAGAGGCCAGCAGAAGAACATGTAAAGTGCCAGCATTGCTCTATCTTCAGGTATTTTAGTTATTTACATAATTGAAATAATATTAATTTTGTTCAAATATGCAGACACCTGGCCATGGTACGCCTGATGATTCCCTCTATGAGGAAGAGCTTTCTTCATCCCTATCTCCATTACTCTTGTTGCGAAAAAAGGCGCGAAAAGCAAGGTCGGAATTTGATACTTTGATAGACACGCCTAAAACACCTAAAATATAAGAGAGGATAAAACAACTTATGACCCAACTAGAAACATATCAGGTAATAATAAAAAGTCAAAAGAATATTTTTTTCTTCTGCATGAGATTAATTGTGATAGTTTGATTTTTAATTTTTACATTGACTAACTAACAAAAATTTCTTTTGTATGTAGCGGTTTCCGACACTTGCTAAACCCGGTGTTGGTGGTAGTGGGACACAAGGGAAAGAGATTGCCCAACAACCCTCTCATACACCTTCTACTCCTTTAGGTGCCAGCCAAGAAACACACCCTGCCCAAGCAGACACCCAGCCAACCGCTAAACGTGTTGGCAGTGATGAGGCTGATATGGCCAACTACATTATTGCGTTTCCTGGAGCTACACGTGTCAGCTCCATGGGGACCATTAATGGCACATTGTTGGTGATGAAGTATCATCATTCGCCAGACTTAAGAAAGATGGTGTTTGATGATTATAGGCACTTCCTCTCTAGGAACCATAAGTATCGTACTATTGAAAAACATATTTTCAATGATAAAGAAGAAACTGGATTAAAACCACGAAGAATGACTCCTTATTTGTGGACATTGGAATATAACAGAATTAATAATCGTCAAGTAGCTGGTACGTAATTTGTGTGTGTGTGTGTGTGTGTGTGTGTGTGTGTGTGTGTGTGTATTATTTGTTTATGTAATGTTTGGAATTTTTGTTTTAACTAATGAATTTATTTTATTGTATTTTATAATTAATATTGTTTTGATTTATTTTATTCTTTGATATCAAGGTCATCGTCGCGGTGAAGGTACTAATATTGTACTTCCACCTGGAATTAAATGTTATCCTTCTCAATTCGCAAGGTTTCCCTACTATGAGGACCTAAAAATAGCTCATTTGTTTGATACAATGCATGTCGGGAATAATGTAACAGAAACGTTATGGCGAACCATAGATGGTGCACATGATAGAGATAAAATTGACAAAATTTGTTCTGACATTGAGAAATCGAATCATGCAATGAATAGTGTGATCGACAGATCAAATAACAATGGAGGACGAAATTATAATAATATTCCATGGTTATTAACAGAACAACAAAGCAATGATGTAAAAGAGGTCGTTAGAAGAATTAAATTTCCAACAGGTTTTTCTTCAAACATAAATAATATCTTAACGAAGAAAGGTGACTTCAGTGGGGTGAAAACACATGATTGGCATACCTTTGTTAAGGTAATTTTTTTGGTATACATTTTTTTATGTTATTGCTTGAATACATATTCAAAATTTTCCTTTTTTCTGTTTAATTTGGAAACCAATAACGATTCATTTTTTATTTTTATAGTATGTTCTGCCTGTATCTCTCCCAAACGACTTTGACAACAATGTCAAACAAGTTATATATGGTCTTAGTAAATACATGAGGTAAGTAGTTTTGATTTATACGCAAAATATAATTGCTACAATTTCTTTTCGTACTTAATGAAATGATGTATTAATTTACTTGTAATGAAATATATATTATGTTTCATTGAAATAACCTTGCGTAATGATTTGCAGATGGTTTTCATTGAAAGAAATCCATCAAGATGAAATAAAGTACTGGAAGAAAGAAATTCCTCGGCTAATGTGTGAAATGCAAAAGTATCTACCTCCAACGTTTTTCAATGCACAAGAACAGTACTTGATACACCAAGTTGAGGAGATTGAAATGTGTGGACCAGTACACACAAGGTCAATGTGGATGGTCGAGAGGCACCTGAAATCCTTGAAGGCTTTAATTAGAAAAAGAGCACAACCTAAGGGTTCCATGGTGGAGGGATATGTGGTATATCAATCCATGGTGTATATTAGTCATCATCTTCCTATATTATCAATGCTAGCCATGAAGGCGGTGGATTGCATTTGGGATGTGAGCTCCATTAAAAAATTTGAAGTGGAGCACCTGTTGGGAAAAGGTAGAATGAAGAAAGTGAGAGGTAAAAGATTTATTATGTATAATACATATAATGTTTCATTTTTTTACATCATGTATATGATCATTATATTCATTTAGGTATTATTATTTCATATTTTATTAATTAATATAATTTACCATGGTTATAAGTAATATTTATTAATATTGGTGAATTTTTGTTTTTTTATTCAGGTGCTCAAGATTATGAGGCACTACTTTTATACATTGCAAACAATCTTGACTGGATGATTGAATGGATTGAAACATGTAAAGCATGTAACGACGATAGGTTATAATGGAAACTACTGTCTGAATTGATTAGAGAAGCGTATCGTAGTGGAGATGGAAACGTTACGGACAGGGAAATCGATTTAGCATATGGTTTGAAAGATAGAAAGGTAAGAAATTAATTCACCTATTTTACTCATTACTTATTTTATAATATATTTATAATGTGACAAGAAGTTTGATTTTTCAGTTAATTTTCATGTTGTGTAAATTATATGATTAATTATTAATTGAGAATGCATCTTTTTCATGTTTGGCATATTTCATTTGAAACACCACAAGGCTATGTGGTGCAATGGTCGTAAATTTTGCGTTAAACAGCTGGATGACAATAGGAAAACTTATAATAGTAGGATAATTGCAGTATTCCAGGTCACTAATGTTTCCTCCAGGAGTGACAGACATCCTCGAGAATCTGAAAATAGATATTATGGGTTCTTAGATGATATAGTTGAGTGTGACTTTAATTCCTTCAAAATAGTTTTGTTCGACGTCAAATGGTATAGGCTACGAATGAATGTACGTGATGATGATATAACAGTTATTCAACATGACAATGGATTTCCAATGGTTAAAACATTGCAGTTTGAAGCAGGAAAAGATCACTATGTTTTTCCAAGCCAATGCGAACAAGTATTTTACTCAGAGGTTCCAGGTGAGAAGGAATGGTCATTTGCTATTAGATATGATCCAAGAGGAAGGCCAATAGAGTATACTGTAGAGGAAGAAGATGATATTGATCAAGAAGAAGATGATGCAGTGGCAGATGAGCAGGAAGATGCATGGACAGATGAAGAAGATATCTTAGAAGATGAACCAGGCATAGGAGATGAGGTAACAATTATTGATGATGATGTCGATGAGGATATTATTAAAAATGACATAATTGATGATGATGATGACATGGTTGATCATTTCAACACTGTTTCTGAATCAGATGTTGATATAGATGTCAATCAGTTGGATGAAGATCAAGAAGATACAAAAGAAGAATATTGATACAGATGTTATGTTCGAGTATGAGCTGGTATGTTATAACTTTATATTTTAATATGTAGGAATTATTGTCTTTAAATAATTTACTAATTATGTGGGTTTGTTGCATGTTGTTTATTATTTAAAACCAATAAATAATGGCCTTAATATTGTTTATTATTTCGCAGGATTCATTTGATTCTATGGTCAGGTCTCTGAAAAAACCAATTAAATGCTTAAATAGTCAAGATCTGGAAGACAGGATTTACCCCCACCATAAATTGCTAAAAAACCGGCCTTCGATTCAGTTTGCTTTGCTCAAGACGAGGGTGGATTTGCATGATCAGTTGAATGAAAATGAATTAGATATTCACGATGTTTTTGAGGGTAGATCCATAAGCCCCATAGATGAATATCCCATTGCTGTAGAATTTCTGTCTGCATTGAAGCACAAGTATAGTGTTGTATCGGAATACAAATCAGAGGACAACTATACCAAGTCTAAATCAACTGAATCGAGTTCTAGTGCTCTTGAACTTACCGAATTAAAGCTAGAAGCAGGATTTACAATCTCTAATGGGAATGAGTATGGCAGTTCCAATATTGGATTGGATGTCCGGAGCTCTGCAATAGGCACTAGACCTGATTGTAATGAACCCCAACTTCAATGTGATGAAAATATAGACTTTGATGATCGGGAAAACAAGCCAGAGCATTTTGGCAATATTGAAGAAACTGAAAAGGTTTCCTTTGATCGATTGAATCAACTCAACCATAAGACATCTACCGCAGGCTGGTTTGTATCAGAAGGAGAATCCATTTTTCTTGCCCATGATGATGGATGCTGCTCTTTTCACGATATAGCAAATTCAGAGGCGTGGAGGTTTTAATTATTGTACTTAATTTTGGGGTTTATGGGTGCTATAATTTATACATTTTGGGATTTTCTATTAGAAATAGGGAAAATCCTAGGGGTTAGATTATTCTCATGGTTTAAATTTCTATATTTGAAATAAAATTCACCAATTTCTATTTAAAAAAATGATTTTCCTAAATATTTGATGTAGTTTAAATAGGATGTAGTTCATTTCAAAAACTGTTGAAATTTTCTAGAAACTATGATTGGGATTTCAAGAATATTTATGCACTCTTTAAATTTTCCCTTAACATAAAGGGCAATTGATGTATGAGTAATACTCAGTATTTTTTTTTTCCAATCTCCAGGAGAAGGCTGAATATAAAGCTCCATATGGGCTTACCCCAAACATGTGGGGTGATTTCTGGTTGATCAGAGCAGCTGGTTCAGATTGTCGCTCTGGTAAATATGTTGTGGCAGCATCTGCAGGTTGTACATTGGACTCAAGTTTCTGTTCATGAGACTTTTATAATAAAGAAATTATGGCATTCCATACTGAATCAAAGGCCTTCACTTCAATGTCCAGTACCATCTCTCCAGTTTTGGCAGAGAGGGATGTCTCGGGGAGAAATTTTGGCTTTGCAAATGTTGTGCCAGAGAATCAACATTGGTGGTAAGGCCATGTGGGCCTCTTATGGTATCTACTGCCAGAGCCCAAAAGACAATTAATATTTATGATATTCGTGATGGAGATCCTATGATTTCAATGTGTTTGTTTTGAAAGTTTTGGTTTCATATAAAATCATCAATGGGCTCTGAAATAAGGCACATTGAAATCTTGGATACATGTTTCATGCCAAAATCAGTTGTATCTTCCATAAATACACAATCTTGGACCACTCTGTATAAATCTGCTTCTTAGACAATATTACATCTCCCTCATTATACAGGTGGTGTTTTTACATGCATAGCAAAGGCATTGTTTTGGAAATCATTTTATAAGTCAATAGATATTGTGGGTACAAGGATCTAGGGTCTCCACATGTAACTGTGTTGCCCGGAGACTCACTTTGCCTGTCCTTAAATTTGTAAACATATTAGTATGCCAATGCTTCTTTCATTTTGTATGCATAAGATGATTTTTCGTCAAAGTCCATAATTTTTTTTAATTTTTATCCATCCCAGTTTTGTTGTGAATGCACAATTTTTTGGCTCAACATAGATCTGTTATATCTTTGTACTTTTCCTTTACTAACTATTTGAAATTTCTAGTTATATTTAGAGGTGTCTTTTAAGGGATGAGGGGAATTACTTGGATTTAGTGCTGCCCACTCTCAATAGAGGCTTACAGTAAACTGTGACACATTGTGATGTATATCAGTGGTAGTTGGGGTGGCAAAAAAATCAGTTTCATGCTTTAGTAGATTTATTCTTCTTGGAAAGATTTCAACTGACAAAAAAAAGGGAATGAAACACGCAACCAGTCCCCTTCCTTTTATTGGACCACCTACTTTCTTTTTATGAGAGCATCTACAGGCTAAAGTTACTAGAAGTGGTAAAAAGTGAGTTTGGTTAGTTGGAAAAGTCCAACTATTCTTAGCCCTCAACAATGTTTGAATACTTATAGGCATGTTAACCCCTCTTAGACTGTGTTGCGTAAGTGGGTTTTGTATAATTTTATGCACTTAGGGTTAGACTCAAATTTTGAAATTTGATGTAATTAGGATTATATTCAAGTGTTGGCCAAATTGTTAAAATTGGTACTCAGCCATAGCTGAAAGGCTGTGATATGCAGTGGAGTCATTCTATGAAATGATTCAATTTGGCATGTGAATCTCACATCTAAGGGCCATTAAAATCCCATGGATGGAGACTGATCAGGATTCAACATTGCTGTTACTATTAGTGGAGTTGGGTATGGCACAAGTACAATAAAAATACTGGCAACAATAGTAACATCATAGATTCAGAATCTTAATCTCTATATTAAACGAGCATTAGAATGTAACTTGATTTCAGTGAAATCTCTAACAGGTTTGTTCTAAATCGGACCTGAAATGCTCACTTGTAAATATGTTTGAGGCTTGAGGTTGTATGACACTGCAACAATTGACTTGTTGAGTACATGATGACATTAGGTCATTGTGAAACTGAATATATGCTACTTCGGTATGAAGATTGATTGCACAAACTGTGTTTTCTAAATAATGTTTCCAATGAAATCTAAAATGGCTCTTGTTACGCTGAAAACATCTGTCATATTTAATCTACTATCAATTTGAGTGACAAGGGTAGCTAAACCACATGAAAATGCTCCGAAGATGTTACATATGCATGGAAGCTCTGGAAATTTAGCCCCTCACTATGTTATCTACCAAAAACAAAGCTAAGAAATGCCTCTCAGTTGATATCAATTTTAAGTACATGGATCATGTCTCATACATCTATGCGAAAGGTATAATCTACTTTTAGCCCTTGAGTGAGTTTTGGATTTGTAAGTTTTCTTGGTGTTTCATTTATAAAAACAACTATTTCATATTGAGACTTATGGATTCCACTTCAATATTTGGATATAACTTGTTATTTCATATTTAGGGCATTCCATTCTCACTAGAAGATTTTTTATGTGTGCTATCTAGTATGAGAAATCCGTTGGAGGTGAGAAGGCATATTGTCTATGAGTAGATTGACCGTGGAGTTGCCATATCCTTGCTTCTCAGTGTTACCACTATCTATCATGTTGTTAATTTTAGGGCATTTGTTGCAAATAGACAATTTTAGATTTTTATTTTTATTTTTATCACAGTAATTTCCTTCCACCATTATTAGTAGTATAAGGCAATAATTCCATGCAATAAAGTCCATGCTAAGACATATTACAGTATTCCAATACTTTTTGTATTATGTATTCCAATACAGTATAGACCCTCAATTTACGTGACTTGAATTGGGTAAGAATGCAAAATAATTTAGTTACAGCATCCTCCTAGTAAAGTAGGATAGTCATATAAATTAAATGCAATCGTCCATTTGCTTAACAGGAATTGGGTAGGTCTCTATATAAATTAAATGCCATCGTCCATCTGCTTAACTAGAATTACCCTAAATTCCATCGCCCATCTGGTTAACTGGAATTGGGTAAGTATCTATAACACTTCACTTAAACTACCACAGTTACATAAATTAAATGATATAACCTTAAATTCATAACAAGTATTAGAGATTTACTATCCTGTTTTAAAGTTTCAATTTTTTTTTTTAAATTTAACCCGTTGTCGGTATACCAATGCTTTGTAAGCATCGCTATTTCGACGCCTTATAACAATCAGTCTTCTGACGTTTTGAACGATTTCCCTTTTCATCGGTCTTGCGACGTCCGTCGATATTGCAACAGTTCTTTCTGGTGTCGGTATTGCGATGCTTTTGCAAGCGTCGGTCTTGTGACACTTTTGCAATGTGTCGGTCTTGCGACACTTTTGTAAGGCGCCGGAATTGTGACAGTTGAAAAATGTCGGAAGAGCGACATTCAAAACGTCGGGCCACATTTCGTCGGAATTTCAATAGTTTACAAACGTCGGAAGAGCGACGGTTTGGGAAACGTCAGAAGAGCGATGCTTGTTTGGAAGCGATGGAAAAAGTGTCGGTATTGCGACACTTTGTCAAGGTGTCGGAATTACGACGTTATGGATAACCATGTTTTTTCTGTCCTTGAATTGTCGCTCTTGTGACGACTATGTGTTGGAATAGCGACGAAGTGCCTGTCAGAAATTGGGCCAAATTTTCTAGTGATTTGATTGTTTTTCCTGTTTTGTGAAATTAAAATTACGGTTGTAGCACCAAGACCTCTTCCTAGAGTTCTTGATTGTTCTAAACATTCAGAACAGTGAGCCTCTACTTGTTTTCTTGTCTTGGTCTTATGAATTTCTTCACTTTTGGTTTTTTCCTCTTTTGACTTCTTTGGTTTTCTTGACTTCTTGGGACTAGCCTTCTAGCGAATCTTGAAGTGACCTTTTCTTGGTTTTTTGAGTTTCTATTCGCTGTAATATTATGCTACTATTCTGAGTCAGTTTCTTGGGTCTTTTGCTTCTTATTTATTGTTTGAGTCCCGCTACGAAAGTAGCATAGTTGGCTTATGCATTTTTAATTCTCTTTGTGGCTCATTTTCTCGATTCCGCTCCTTGATTAGTTTTGTGCTTGTCTCTTTGAAATATTTTTGTTTTCCTTAAAAGTGAAAAGCAAAAAAAACATTTCTTGTTTTCCGTTGCTTTTGCTTTGGTTTCCTTTTTTGGTTTTCATATATTTTTTGAGGCAGTTTGTTAGTTCCTTGTTTTTGGTTCATTTGCTTGGTCTTGAAAGAAGTATTTCTCTATATTTATCTCTTTTATATCAAGTGTATTTTGGAAATTTTTGTGCAAAGGAGTTCTTTTTGGGAATTTCCTTTCTTGTCTGTCAAAAGTGATTGAACCAATTCTTCCTAAAAACTCTTTTTTCTTTAGCCAGCAATCTTAGAATTTTTATATCATTGGTACTTTTTGCACTAGTTGCACTGAAGCATTTTAGTTTTTTTTTTTTTTATATTTTTCTGAAGTGTGTGAAGAGTTGTGTTGTGTAACCAGCTCCAAAAATAGAAGAAATGAGATATCAACGCCTTAGAAATAAGCCACTTCGAGGGGGCAACCTCCAATACATTACATAAATGAACAATTCTTCGAAGATACAATTTACAAAACCTCCTTTCTGTATATAGGAGAACATGGGGCCATAATGTAATCCTAGTGGGCCACAATGTAATCCTAGCCGACCTAACAATAATAATTTAAGGGCACAATAATAACAAAATGGGGGTTTCAAGGGTACAAAAATAACAATAAGGGGTTTACACTAACAATAATAAGGGACTATACTAGTGATATAGGGACCTAACATGCCCCTCTCCTTCAAAAAACGTGTTGTCCTCAATGCTTGAGTAGCTCTGGGTGCTTCTGTATAAAATTCTCATCCTCCCATGTAGAATCTTCAGTGGGTAAGTTCTTCCACTTGATGAGATACTCTGAAATTGATCGATTCCGTAGTTGTCGAGTTCTTGTTCCCATGACCGCTTCAGGTTCCAATATGATTTTTCCTTCCTCATCAAGTTCTGGCAATATTGTTTGAACTGGAAGATTTTCACCAATAACCTTCTTTAAGCATGAAACATGGAAAACTGGATGTACTCGCGAAGAAGCATGAAGCTCCAATTTGTATGCCATAGTACCAATCTTTTGCAACACCTTGTAAGGACCATAGTACTTTGGTGATAATTTATTATCCTTCTTAGCTTTCTTAAGGGACATTTGTTTGTATGGTTGTAGCCGTAAAATACCTAATCTCCTACATCAAAACTTCTCTCGTTGCGATGTTGATCTGCCTATTTTTTCATTCGATTTTGTGCCAAATTCAGGTTATCCTTTAAGAGTTGGAGAACTTCTTGCTGATGCTCGATGTGATCTTCCACTGCTTGAACCTTCGAATTTTCTCTTAAATATGATGTGATGGATGGTGGATGATATCCATAAAGTGCCATAAATGGGGTCATTTTTGCCGCAGTATGGAAGGAAGTGTTATACCACCATTCAGCGAGAGGTAACCACTTGACCCATTGTGTTTGTTTATCAGATACAAAACAACGAAGATATCCTTCCAAACATTTATTTACTATCTCGGTTTGACCATTAGATTGAGGATGATAAGATGAGCTATGAGCTAATTGAGTACCCAAACAAGAAAATAACTCCGTCCAAAAATTTCCAGTAAAAATGGGATCTCTGTCGCTCACAATAACCCTTGGGATTCCATGTAGCTTTTGAATTCTGTCCATAAAGGTAGTAGCAACTATACTTGCTTTAAATGGATGAGATAATGCACAAAAGTGTGCATACTTGGTAAGTCTATCAACTACCACCATGATGACACTCTTTCCTTCGGACTTAGGTAAACCTGTGATAAAATCCATTGAAATCTCCTCCCAACGTTGACTTGGAATGGATAAAGGTTGTAGAAGTCCCGAGGTCTTAATTGTTTCCACTTTATTCTACTGGCAAACCACACATTCCGCCACAAACTTTTGAATATTAGATTTGAGGCCATCCCAAAAAAATTATTTCTTCACCCTGTGGTAAGTTTTTAAAAATCTTGAGTGTCCTCCTAAAGGAGAAGTGTGCAATTCCAGAAGAATATTTTGTTTTAGTTGGGAATTCTTACAAAGATATAAGCGATCTTTGTACCATAAGGAGTCATTTTTCCAACTAAATGTATCAGATTTACTAGGATCTTGCTGCAACTTTTGAATGAGTGTCCATACATCTTTGTCCTTCTTCCATTCATCTCTTGCTTCGGTTATCCAATCTGGTTGGATAATAGAAATGGCACAAAGAAATGCTTCCACCTCTTCATTCTTTCTTGAGAGTGCATCCGCAACAACATTAAGCTTTCCTTTTTTGTAGATTATTTCAAAGTCATAACCCAACATCTTTGTGACCCATTTTTGCTGTTCTTCTGACGATAGTATGTTTTCCAAAAAGTGTTTAAGACTATCATGATCAGCTTTTACCTTGAAGTGTCTTCCCATTAGGTAAGTTCGCCATTTCTTTAGTGCATGCAGTATTGCTAACATTTCCTTCTCATAAATAGGTTTCTGTAAATACTTTCCTTTGATTGGACGACTTTCAAAAGCAATGGGTCTTCCTTCCTACATTAAAACCGCGCCAATTCCATTTCCTGAGGCATCACATTCCAAAATAAAGGTTTTGTTGAAGTCTGGCGTAGCTAAGACTGGTGCTAGGCACATTGCCTCTTTAAGACGTTCAAAGGCCTTAGTTGCTTCAGGAGTCCATGAAAATGCATCTTTCTTCAATAATGTTGTTAGAGGTGCTGCTATTCTCCCATAATTCTTAACAAACTTGCGATAATACCCCGTTAACCCGAGAAATCCTCGCAACTGTTTTATGGTTGTGGAGACTTTCCATTCCTTAATGGCTCTAATTTTGTTAGGGTCTACTTTAACACCCTCGTGAGATACAATATGACCCAGATATTCCACCTCTTGTACTCCAAAGAAACATTTGGATTTTTTTGCATATAATTGTTTCTCCTGCAATAGTTTGAGCACCCCGTCAACATGTTCAACATGATCCTTCCAAGACCTCCTGTAGATTAGTATATCATCAAAAAATACTAGCACAAATTTTCTAAGGAAGGGTTTGAAAATGGAATTCATCAACCCTTGAAATGTAGAAGGTGCATTGGTAAGGCCAAAAGGCATGACCAAAAATTCATAATGACCTCATGAGTTCGAAATGCTGTTTTTGGAATATCTTCAGTCTTCATTCTAATTTGATGATATCCTGAACGAAGATCCAACTTGGTAAAATAAATTGCTCCATGTAATTCATCCAATAATTCATCAATCACAGAATGGGAAATTTATCTTTAATGGTGAGCTTATTGAGCTCCCTATAATCCGGACACATGCGCCATGATCCATCCTTCTTGTGTACCAATACTACAGGAGCAGAGAAAGAACTTTGACTAGGTTGAATTATACCCGCCTCTAACATTTCTGCAATCAGACGTTCAATTTCGCTCTTTTGGAAGTAAGGATATCTATAAGGCCCGATGTTTGGAGGAACACTTCTTGGAATCAAATGAATAGCATGATCATGATCATGAATAGGTGGGAGTCCTTTGGGAGTTTCAAACACCTTGGAATGATTGTCCAAGACTTGTTGGAGATCTGCAGAAACAGATGATTTTGATGTCGGAACTTCTAGTGAGCATAATTGTGCAATTACGCCTCGTTGTTCTTTCTTTAGAAGCTTTGTCATGACATTAGAGCTTATTATCCTTCTCGGCTTCCCCTCAATACCCCGTAATTCGACTTCCTTTCCTTCTGAAAAAAATTTCAAGAAAAGTTCTTGAAAATTAAAAGCTACCATCCCCAAAGATTGTAACCATTGTACTCCTAGTACAACATCAACACCTCCCATAGGAATGGAAAGCATTGGACTAGTCAATACATATTCCCCCACGGTTATCTTGATATTATGGCATTTTCCAGAGCAATTTATAGTTCCTCCATTTGGAACCATCACTTGACATTCTGGTGCTGGGTATAGGAAACAATTTAATTCCTTGGCTACCTTACAATGAATAAAATTGTGGGTGCTACCTGAATCAATCAACACTATTACCTTTTTCTTCTTGATTTGTCCTACTATCTTGAGAGTTTGAGGAGTGGTAATTCCTGCCAGTGCATTACACGATATGGTCGGATTCATTTCTTCCTCTTCTAGGGTTGGTTCCTGGTGTATATCCCCTTCTTGTTCATTTTCTTCTTCCTCTTCACAATCTATGTAAAATAATTTCTTCTCAGCACACTTATGACCTTTAGTGTATTTGCTATCACAACTGTAGCAAAGCCCTTTTGCTCTTTTTTCTTCCAATTTTTGTGGTGTCAACCTTGTAGGTTGTGGAAATCTAGACATAGCAATACTTCCTTCTTTATAGAATTGAGTGGTAGGCTTCCTTGTCGCCATAATTTTACATTCAACTTTTCTTGCCAACCTGAATGCCTTCTCCAATGAATCAGGTTCCATAACACGAACTTCATGTTGGATGTTATCCTTTAAAGTGCCTATGAAGAGATCAATCCTGTGTTCCTCTGGAATATCAGTTACCCTTATATTCAATTTTTGGAAGTCCTCAATGTGCTGCCCCGCTAAACCCTTTTGTTTGAGATTTATCAATTGGCTAAAGAAGGTGTTGCTCTTTGTATCCTCATAATGTGCTATCATTTCCTCCGTAAAAATTGACCAAGTGACAATCTTTTTACGGGAGCAAAGCCATCGATACCATACAAATGTATTTTGTTCTAAATGTAAAGTTGCAATGTGTACCTTTTGTGTGTTTTGCACATTATGGAGATCAAAATATTGCTCCATATGTAGTATCCACGTTACAGGATCCTTTCCATAAAAATTCCTCATATCCATCTTTGGAATATGGTGGTTCTTCCTACCAACATTACAGTTTATGAAATCACAATTAACATTTATTTTTTTCTCATCATGAGGTTCTTCTACTATCTTTTCACCATTAGGAAACCTTTCTTGTATCAACTTTGTCAAACCTTCCATGTCTTCTTTTAGAAAATTCTTCATGTTTTCCATTTTCTCATAAATCTTAGCTTCCATTTCATCCATCTTAGATTCCATGCCAGCCTCCATGCCATCCATCTTAGCTTCCACGCCATCCATCTTAGCTTCCACGCCTTTCTTCAAACCGTCCATCTTCACTTCCACGCCATCCATCTTAGCTTCCATGCCTTTCTTCAAACCGTCCATCTTCACTTCCACGCCTTTCTTCGAAACTTCCATTTCATTTTTTTTTTCTCTTTGCGAGAGTGAAATTTGTTGCACTTGCTCTTGTAATTTTGATAGATCATGTTCCAATTCTTCATCTTCATGTGTCATGGTAGAGCCTTCTGAAGGCTTAATGGGTGTTGAATTATTTTTAGGTGCCATTTTAGAATCCAATATTGATACCTATTCTACAATATTCCCTTGGAATCAATTCAACTTGATTCTTCAAACAAGACTTATGCAATTCGGAAAAAAAAATGCACACCTTTAACTTGCTTTGAGGAGCTCAATATTGAAATTTAATTATCTCTATAATTGAAAATATTCAATATCTGAAATTCAGCCCTATAGTAGCCCTATGACGCTTCTTTCAAATGCCACATGTCTGATCTAATTTGGATTCTCCAAGATAAAGTTGTGTCCAATCTCCCACAATGACCTAATTATGGACTAGTTCAGTAGAGAAAACTTGTATGACTTGCCACATGTCACTGTTTCGTCCTTTGTCTCTGAAATTGATATCCAAGAAACTAAAGTCCATGTACTTGCGACCAATTTTTACAGCACTCAAATCCACTACCCAGAGAGAGAGTTATTGAACTTTTCCCACGATCACCTCTTTGAGATGAAATTCAGAAGCCTGAAAAAGCACTACCTTCCACAGATCATATCTCCAAAAATATTGCGAACCAAGCTCTGAAATGTTTTGACGAATTTCTTCAGGATTTCAGCTTTGCACCATACGAATTTCATATTTTTAACCTTCGTAGAAAAAAAATTTATAGCGAAAATGCCACGATGACCTGTTTAGGAGCTTGAAAAAAGACCTAACTTCCACAGATGATATCTCCGAAAATATTGTGAACCAAGCTCTGAAATTTTTAGAAAAGCTTCCTCAAGATTTCAGCTTCACACCCTACAAATTTCAGCTTCTGAAACTTCGTAGAAAACAAGTTATAGCAAAACTGCCATGATGACCTGTTTGGAGCAGCGAAACCCTAGAATCCAAAGCTCTGATACCAAATGTTGGGTAACCAGCTCCAAAAATAGAAGAAATGAGATATCAACGCCTTATAAATAAGCCACTTCGAGGGGGAAACCTCCAATACATTACATAAATGAACAATTCTTCGATGATACAATTTACAAAACCTCCTTTCTATATATAGGAGTACATGGGGCCATAATGTAATCCTAGTGGGCCACATTGTAATCCTAGCCGACCTAACAATAATGATTTAAGGGCACAATAATAACAAAATGGGGGTTACAAGGGTACAATAATAACAATAAGGGGTTTACACTAACAATAATAAGGGACTATACTAGTGATATAGGGACCTAACAAGTTGTGACTGAAAAGAAAAACAAGTTTTTGCTTATTTAGTTTCGTAGAACCCATTTAGAAATCTCTTTTCATTGAAAGAAAAATATTGCATTTGCATGTAGTAGGTTTTCATTAATTTATTTTGCATCAATAAACACCATCAGTTTCACATCAATATACCTTTTACCTAAGTAAAAACCACTTAAAATCAAGCACTATAATTAAAATTAACTAGAAATTTTTGTATTTGTCATTAATCATACACCAACTAGCTTGGTCATAGGGCCTTGGAATAGGCGAGTGGAGAGTTAACTCTCCAAGGCTGCTCAAAACTGTTAAACATATAAAGTTTATTAATGAGAAAAATCCAATTCCCTTAAGTGGATCGGAAAAGCTCTACCTATAGAGAGTTAAGCACAAGGGAGAGTGAAGGCAGAGAAGAGAGATACCCCCTCTCCTATTTGCTGAATATTGACCTAAGACCGTTCCGCCCGGCTACCGATATGAATTGGTGCCCTTAGTTGCCTCTCCTAGGGACCACACACGTGACTGTGGGGGGTGGGGAATACCCGTGGTACCTGAGATAGACATTGCATCACTTTCATAATTACTTATGGAGGGTGCTCTTGCGAAGCTCGGGGACTTGCATCGGAAAAGGCTATTGTTATGAGGTTAGCATAACTATTTCTATTACCTTCACTAGTAGGCCTGGGGCATAATTACCCCAGGCTATTTTCAGAAGGTCCTCTTATTTCGTTTTCTTGTATTTTTGGTGTCCGATCCTAATCACCTAAAGAGGAAATACCTGAAGGCCGCTTGATTGACTGCATCTTAGGGGCCTTTTAGAGTGTGCTCTTTGCTCCTAGATTTCTTAGATTCTTATATTTTACGAGTCTAATTAATCTTATAAAGTGGCTGACCGATCACCTCGTTGATTGAGGAGGCTTCATGGGCTTTCTCCTGCAAGTGTTGAACTTTCTTCAAGAAGGCGTAGGAGTAATTTAGTGGGTGAACTCTATCTTGTGGTTTCGAACAAAATGGAGAGTGTTCCTCTGCCTAGGCTTGTTGTTTATGTGGGTGGTCCTAGTGCTAGTTCCATTGTAGAGAGGAGTACTCCACTCATATCTAGAGTCTTGTTTCTGATAGAAGAAGTTGAAGTTGAAAAATTTCCTCATCCTCCTAAGACTCCTTCATATCCTCTTCCTGATAGTTTTCCTGGCGTCCTTTTGTACATTGGGCCTGAGTCTCAGAGACCAACTAGCTCTTTTCCTTCATATCCCTTTCTTTCGATGGCCACGACTGGGAACACAACTTCAGCCATGAGCACTGAAAGTGTTCATACTCCTATTTCAGTCGAAGGAGGAGGTACTATCACCATTTCGACAATCACTTCTAGTGCTGATATGTTTGGCTCTACTTCTATTCTGTCTTCGAGTGGAAGCACCCAAGCATATGCCTCTCAATCTGGCCCCTTTTCTTTTGGAATTCCTTCTAGTGGGATTCCTTCCGTCTCCTTTTCCACTGCTTCAACTGTCTCCATGCCTATGCCTTCTATGGCTAGTGGATCAGCTTCATTTCAAGTTTTCCCCTTTGGAAGTGGGCATATTCCTCATTCAAACCCTTCCTTAGGATCTCTGCCTTTCACCTCTCAAAATCAAGGATTCAATCCTTTCACCGAAGGTCAAGGCTCTAATGTTTTTTTGGGATGGAACCCTGCTTTTACAGGGATAGGAGCTGGGAGTCAGTTTTTCTCTGGTCAGCAAGGGAATGTTTCTTTCCCTTCGGTAGGTGCTTCTCAGGGATTTTCTCCATTTTCTAATGCTTGGAACCCTTACCAAGGGTTTTCTTCCTCATTTAACACTTTTATTGGAGGTAATATCCCTGTTTATGGTAACCGTATGATGGGAGGGGGTCCTTCTCCAAATGTTGGGTCACAAGGCTTCTCTTATGGCTCAAAATTTTCTATGAACAACATCTGGCAACATGGTGCCTCAACAAATCCAAGCTATTCTTTTTAGAATTTGGAGAATACTTCCTATGGGGGATGGAATTCCCAGGATCCTTCGTGCTTACCATTCGTGGAAAATTTAAACTTGCCAAATCTATCAAAATTTACAAACGATCCTATTTGGTATAGTCCAGGTTGGCCTCTGGTCCCCACTAAACTACCCTCAGACATTCCAAAGTTTGAAGGGAAGTCTGGTGAGGATTCAGTGGACCATATCACCACTTTCCACTTATGTTGTTCATAAAACTGCCTTATCGATGATTCGATTAGGTCGAGTTTATTTCAACAAAACCTAACTGGGAATGCAGCGAAATGGTACATTCAACTAACACGGGGAAGTTTTGCTACTTTTGGTGAGTTGGCTACTATGTTCTTAAACCATTTTCAGTTGCCTATCTATTATGATGTCGGGACTGATCTCTTGGTCAATTTCTAGCAGGACAAAGAAACTCACATTTTTTATCATATTCAGGAATGAAGGAGAAGGAAGAGGCTAATCAAAGCCCAAATTTTGAATGAGTTCCTTTTCGAATGGTTTTTGAAATATTTGCAGCCAAAAATCTCAAATGATGTATCCCTTTCAGGGGTATTTTCTAAAGAGAAGGCTATTTTTAGGGCTCAACAACTAGAACTGATTTATTCTCAGTCTGGGGTCCTTAATAAAATCTTGTCGGATGCTCCTCACTCTAAGCTAGATTTAGACAAAACCAAACCTAGTCCTCATGGTGACGGACTTATCGGTACGATCGATAGTGGGGCGACTAACCTATTAAATCAATTGTAGCAATTGTCTATACAATATTATCCTTCTCGTCAAGCTATGCCTTTAGTGTCAACTCCTTCTAAGCCCTTGGCTATTAATGTCGTTCAAGCTTCTAACCCCAAAGGAAATCAACAACCCCATGGGAAGAAGAAGGGATGGAATAATATGAATAAAGACAAGGATGGCAAGGGGAGTGCAAACATATCCAACGATCATGTTGGAGAGGGTAAGAGGGATAATAAAAATAAGGTTAAGTTTCCATGCAAGTTGTGCACTAGAGACCATCTTACTCACCTCTGCCTGAAAATTTAGGATGCTCAGTTCTTGTTAGCTCAGTAGGGTTATTCTAGCTCGTAGGTTTTACTAACAAACCCTTTTCCCAAAGGGCATAAATTTTTTGTTGGTGTGAATGTGAATATTGGAGCTCCCTCTGGGGGCAACCAAGAAGGGGAAAATCCATCAATCATATACATGATGAGTGCTCAAGCATATATCTCTATGATAACTCATGATTATGGTGAAGCTGAGTTTTCAAAAGCTTAAGGTGCTCCTAATAATGCTGAGCCACTCCATATAGAGAGGCCTACAGTTGAGCCTATACCTCGGATGCTGAAAGGGTCTCCAAAGCATACGACAATAAATCCTAATGCCAATGTTTCTTAGAACTACTTGATTGTAGAAGATCTAGCTCAAAGTCCTTGCGCCATGTCCATGTTAGAGGTACTCCAGTAATGTCCTACAAAAATGAGTGCATTTCTCACTGCCATTGGGGCTATTGATCCAAAGAAATCTCTGATGATCACATTTGACATGTCTACTTTCAAAAATAAACTTCCTCATCATATGACTTTCCAAATTAAGTCTATATATCAGAATTTTAATATATTTTGAACAATTATCGATGAGGGTGCTTCCACGTGTGTGATGTCTCTCACATGTTGGAAGGCTATTGGATCTCCTTTAGCTGTCCCTTCTGCTACTCTTCTGACTATGTTCTCATAGGCCACGTGGCATTGTTCTGGCTTTACCCATCTGTGTTGGGGGTAAAAATGTCAATATCGAGGTCGAGATAATTGATGAAAATATAGACTACAAACTTTTTTTGGGGCGAAATTGGATTTATGAGATGGATGCTATTTCATCCTCATTATTTCACATTTTATGTTTCCCTCACGAAGGGAGGATTGTCACTGTTGATCAGATGGAGTATTCTCCTGTAGATCTGAATGCATCTGCTGACTTGACTGTTCCCTTGGTGAATGATACCAAGCAACCCCTTGAGAATTTGGGGGTTGGAATTATACATCTTTGATGGGTAATTTTGATTTTCCACCTCCTTCCGTTCATATCAATGTTGTTTCATCCTCCAAGGTTCCTACTTGAAGAGAGTTATTTCGAACTCATTATTTTTTGGACCCTTGGAATTTACCTTCTCCTACCTCCACATTAGAAGAAGTCCAAGTGGGTGGAATGACATTTCCTATGTATGAAATTGAGATTTCCTATCGATCTATTGTTGACTCTATAGAATTCATGCCAGTTTCTCTTTTGCCGAATGAATTGAATGGAGATGTGGCTCTGACTTGGACTCTTACTTCATCTTTTTCTCATGATTTCCTTGATGCCACTCTTCCATCTGATGAGGCCATCCTTAAAGAAATCACTGGTGTAGAGATACCATGGGTTGATTTTCATCATCAGTCCTATTTTATACCAGACTTATGAGAAGTTGAAACAAGTTTCTCTAGCCTTCAGTCTTTTGGTCATGTTCACCTAGTGTTGAACCCTTTAGCACCAGCATAGGTATTTTATGAAGGGAACACAGTTGTCATTTCTTCTACTACCCTGGTGAACATCTCCAGAGATCCCAACATCATTGAGAATGTCTTCATTGGAGTTGAATTTTTCCCTTAAGAGATTCAACCTTACACTGATCTCTTTCGAGAATTTTGGGATGTGTTTGCTTGGTATTATGAGGAAATGCCTGGTATAGATCCATCTATTATCCAGCATGAGATCAAGACATATGAAAATTCTAAGCCTATTCAGCATAAGCTTCATCCGGTCAACCCTAGGAAGGCATCATCTATCAAAGCCAAGGTTGAGAAGCTACTAAAGGCAGGTTTCATATACCTTATTCCATTAACTAAGTGGGTTTCGAATCCAGTTCGTGTGGACAAGAAACAAGGAACGATCCAAGTCTGCATCAATTTCAGGGATTTGAATAAGGCATGTCCTAAAGATAATTACCCCACATCGTTTATAGATCAGATCATTGATGAGTGTGCATGGAATGAGATTTTATCCTTCATGGACAGTTTCTCGGGATATAATAAGATCACTATCCCTCCTGAAGATCAGTGTAAGATTGCTTTTATTTTCCCCTGGGGTACCTTTGCTTACAAGAAGATGCCCTTTGGCCTTAAATATGATGGAGCTATATTTCAGCGGGCTATTTCCTATGCCTTTCATGACATCAAACATATTATCAAGGCGTATTTGGATGATTTAGTTGCTCGTTCTCGCAAGAGGATTGATCATCCTTCGCACTTCGTCAAGTTTTTGAATGATGTTGGTATTATAAAATTCGTTTGAACCCTAATAAGTGTGTTTTCATAGTCATATTTAGTCACTTTTTTGGATTCATCATGTCTACGGAAGGGATTTGGGTAGATCCCTTCAAGGTTGAGGCAATACTTTAGTTGCCTCCCCCGCCTTTGATCCATCAACTTCAAAGTTTACAAGGCAAAGCCAATTTATTACGGGGATTCATTGTGAATTATGTCGAGATTAAAAAGGGATTTATGATGTTGTTAAAGAAAGGAGTTCCATTTTTCTGGGATGAATTTTCTCAACACTCATTCGATGCTTTGAAAAAATCATTGACCTCTACTCCATTATTGAGTCCACTTGATTATAGCAAGGAATTCCTCTTGTATATTGTTGTAGCAGAATCCACCATAGGTATGGTTCTGGTTCAGGAATATGTTTCTCTTTGTGAGCATGTTGTATACTACCTTATTCGAGGCTTGGTGGGTCCTGAGCTCTGGTGTTCTTCAATTGAGAAACTAGCTTTGGCAGTTTTCCATGCAATCCAACGGCTCAAACATTACATCCTTCTTCAAAAAAATTATTTTTTGGCAGCAATTAGTCCATTTAAATTTGTTCTCAGTAGGCGAGTCATTGGGGGCAAATACAATTGATGGATTGTTATTTTTCAAGAGTTTGATCTCAAATTCCTATCTGCTAAATCCAAGAAGTCATTGGTATTTGAGGAATTAATTTCTAAGTTTCCCTCTGAAAATGAGATTGTTTATGAAGAATCATTTCCAGATGAACATCTTTTTCTCATTTCTTCACAATATCCTTGGTACGGAGATCTCATTGTTTATCTCCATACTGCGAATTTTCCCTTAACTTTTTCGAAAGATGAGCGTCGAAAGTTGCATCACTTAGGTAAAATATATTTTATTATCGGTGACACTCTATATCAGTGTGGGGTCGATTCGATCCTTAGACACTGCTTAACTCTCAAAGAAGCTGAGGTTGTGTTGAATGATTTCCACAGTGGAGCTTGTGGTGGTCATTTATCTGGGCTTGCTACAACCCAAAAAATATTGCGTGCATGATACTTTTGACCCCCGATTTTCAAAGATTGTGTTGAGGTGGTCAAAAAGTGTCATCTCTGTCAATTTTATACCCAGAATATGCACACTCATCTAGCTCCACTCTTTCTTGTCATCACTATCGGTCTATTCACAAAGTCGGGTATTCATTATACTACTTGTAACCCGCCTTCGGCTAAGGGTCATAAGTACATTATTGTATCTATATACTACTTTATGAAGTGGGTTGAGGATATGTCTACTTTTGGGAATGATGGTGAGACAGCAGCCCTGTTCCTGTTTAATCAAGTCATTTCTTGTTTTGGTATGCCCAAAGAGATTATCACTAACCATGGTAGTCATTTTCATAATAGTATGATGGTTGAATTGGCTCTCAAATTGGGTTTCCGACGGGAGCATTCATATCCTTATTATCCTCAAGCCAATGGGCAGGTTGAAGTCGTTAACAAATCCTTGAATACTATTCTTCAGATTACAATTGATAAAGATAGATCCAATTGGCACGTCATGATGTAACCTGCACTTTGGGCATACCGAATGTCTATAAAGACTGCAACCGCTTTCACTCCGTTTGAACTATTTTATGGGTTGGAATATACATTTCCTATTGAGTGTGAAATTCCTTCCCTTAAGATGGTGGTTGATCTTCTTCCTAACACTACTAGTCTCGAATAATGACTTATCCATCTAGAACATCTCGATGAGTAGCACCAAGATTCATCTACGATGAATGAGGCGAATAAGAAATGAGTGAAGGTTTAGTACGATAAGGTGATCAAGCCTAGGTTTTTATTTGAATGTGACCTTGTCTTGGTTTATGCCCAAGAGAAGGATGCCTTGGGGGTAGGCAAGTTCAAACCCATGTGGTATGGCCCCTTCGTCTTCAAGAAGGTCCTGAAAAAGGGAGCTTATGCCTTGGTTTATTTTCATGGGAACGAGCTGGCGAAGCCCAGAAATGGGCTGTATTTGAAGAAGTATTATGCCTAGGTTTTGGCCTAGCATTTTCTTTTTTGTATATATTTTATATTTGTACATGTTTGTTTTTCAATTTTTGGTGTGACTTTGATGGTTTTGATCTGCTTTGGCAGGTATTATTAGATGAGATGAGTCACTTTGGCTTTGCTGATGGTGCTAGTAGACATACCCGGAACTTGGCTTTTGCGACTTGGGTAATTCACTATCCATCCAGTTAGTTGTTAGTTTCAAGAGGTGTCTGCATTGTTCCTACTTCGAACAATGTGGTAGAATACACTACAGTGGTCAGCCTAGGAGGAAATATCTCTTGGTGTTGATTCGTTAGTAGTTTACTTGGATTCACAACTAGTGGTTTCACAATTAAACAACACGTATCATGTCAGAGACCCATTTTTGCATCGATTATTTTTTTAGGGTACGTTTGCTACAATGTTCATTTCAATTTATTATGTTCATTCATATTACTCGATCTAATAATCTGTTAGCTGACTCATTAGCTAAATCAAGCACTTGATTGGCACATTAATCTTCAATACTTTAAAAAATATAAAAAACATCATTCATCATTGTACATTTGGGACAAAAACATCATATAAAATCGCTATCTATATATATATATATATACATATACATATACATATACATATACATATACATATACATATATCAAAGTGTTCAAAATATACAAAATTGGACCATCATGTCCTACAAAACTAGGGCTTATGCCCAATCATGTCTGTCATCAAAAATAATAATACAATCATCTGATCAAATCTAAATCTACTCCTAAGGCCCCTACCCAAAATTTGTCATCTGATAGAACACAATAGCAGTAGCGACCTTGCAGAATAACCACACCCAGTCTCATGGTACACCCACTACTCTCCTCTAGATAGCCTCAGGAAGGACCTCTATAGCTTCCATGGGTACTTGGTGAGTCAAACTCTCCAATTTTCTTTGGATGGCATGGAGGGTCCTTCTTGGGTCTTTAGCATCCGCCTCACCTCTACGACGCTTATGTCTTGGGTAGCCCTCTGGTCTAACTGGTCCCATGTCTGTATCATGACCATAAAATTTTGTAAGTCATATTTTCCTATCAAAAACATTTTTTCACTTTGCATATAAGTTGAAAAATAAAAAAATCACATAATAATAAAATATATTGTTCAATCTTACCAATGGCACCCCATGCTACTCTAGGTGGAAGAAACAAGTTAGGATCTACGCAAAAATCCATCCCAACATAGGGATATTCCTCCACTGAGATGACCTGTTCTGCCCACCACTAGAAGAACTCATCAACCCATGTGGTTTGGGGAACTTCACTTCCCCCCAGTCTCTTCATCAATTCTACCCATCGGGCTATCCTCGGATCCCTTGGGATGTTGATGGAAGAGATGATCTTTGGCTAAAACCCTAGGACTCTCTCAAAGAAGAATGTAAATAGAATTGTACCCTATCCAAAGTGTTTTGTCTTTACCTGCCGGATGGAAGTCGTTTGTTTCTTTAGATTAGCCAATAAGGTTGTGAACCAATCATAGAGATGTGCCAAGCACTCCACTTCCAGACAAATATGTGTGCATGAGGCCTAGTGAAGTGATGTCAATCCTGCCACTCTACCAATTGTGAAGAGAAGGATTTTCATGTACAAGTCCTGTACATCCTTGATTGGGATCTGAGTCCCCACCTTCTTTGCACCATCCACACAATATACCTAGAAATAGTCATCTACATTAAGCCCTTCAGTGGGATTACCATGCAATTCAACTGGTTCTCCCCTCCGAGAAAGTCCAGTGATAAAATAGATGTCTTCCAACTTGATTCTCAATATCATATGATCAATCATAAAACAGTCTTCATCTGGTTCCCAATAATTCACCAACATCTTGAGAAATCGAGTATTGGTTTTCATATTTGGAATTTTGAAAAAATTGAGAAAACCATAGCTCTGAAATTTATCTAAATATTTCTGGTCCTCCATCACTTCATTATCAATTTCACTATGCTCTCTTTCCCTCCAACTGATATTCATCCTAGACAATTTCATCCTTTGACCCATTAGATATTAGTTTTTGAATTCTTCTCTATGCATGCACAACTTCATTCAGACACAGTCGCGTCTATACGCAAGTTCCTCATGATGAACTCGCGTATACGTAGAGGGTTTCAAGAAAAATGTATTTCCTACGATCAAAATTTAAAAATTTCCTTGAAATAGGAATGAAATTGCTAAACAAGATGGTTACAAGGCTTACCTGACTAATTTTAGGTGATTCAGTGATCAGTTTTTCGTTTGCAAGAAGGAGGTTTTTTTACTCCACAGATCTTTTTCCACTTCTGCACTGCACAAATGACCAAAATGTGAGTCAAAATGCTTATTTATGCCCAGAATTTGAATTTTTTTGCAAATTTCATTTGTGTCTATTTTTTTGAATTTGGTTAAGGTTGTTTAACCTTTTGGCTTGTAAGTGTTGGGAAAATTGATTTTTCAGGTACATTATGGTGAATTTGAGATATTTCAAATTTTCCTTCGGATCCATGATCGCTGACCTGTCATGGCAGGTATTTGATTTTGAACTGGCATATAGGTTAGGGAGTTCAATTTGCATTTCATTTCTGCATACTAGCCCCCATTCTGATCACTTTCCATAGGGTCAACCCCATCATGTCATGACTATTTAACCAATTTCACTTACCAATTTTTAAATCATGACTTAGTCGTAGAGCCATCTATTACATGGGCTTCCTAGTTAGTTCCTCACTAGCATTTGTCGCCCATGCTATAATTTGAGTAGGCTCGGGAGTCCTCTTTAGTCCTGCCATGAATTATGCGTTGAAGCTTCATTCTTCTTCTTCTTCGTTATATTTATTCTAGCCATTTACCTTAGATGCTCCCATTATTGTCAAGTTGTATTAATGCATTGCATATTGACTACTTGTTTATCTTTGCCTTTAGCCGACTTCATTTGGACTCATGTTTAAGCCCTCTTTTGACCATGTCTTTCTGTATAAGTTAACCATGCAATCACTTATCCTTTGTGACTTGACACCTTTAACCATGGATGGAACATACCTTTGAGTGTCACCTACGCATTTTCACCACCTTTCATTGAGCATAGGATTATTCCTATCCCAGGAACTAGTGCATCTATTTAATGACACTCATTCTATCCATTATACTATGCACATTATTTTATTATTTTTCAAGCTTTGAAATATGAAAAAGACAAAAAAAAAATAAATATTTGAAAAATAGCGAGAATGGGACAATACTTCCATACTTGATTGCAGCTACAGTGTCAGTTGTGTCGCCCTTGAACAAAGCACAAAAAAGCTAAGTATTTTCTCCATTTGGGATGGTTTTAGTTTTTGACTTGGGAGGATCCATAACCTTGTTATCGAGTCAGTACTCCCCCGGTTGGTTATCTCTTCCAATCATATGGAGATTTTTTTTATGCCTCGTCCATGATAAACTTAAACAAAGTTATCATTTGCTACCATAGTCAAAATGAGTCGTGCTTTTATTCAAGGGAAGTTAACCTGAGTCGGCCTTTCTGTGGTGTCTCTTAACTCATTTTTCAGTCGGCCATCCCAATTTTTGTCATTATATTATTCTATCACATCAACTATCTGGTCCTTTGCTCATGATGGCTTGAGAAGGTCTCTATTGACTTCTTGCTGGAAAGTTTATCGCTTATCAACTTCAACATATTTCTCTGAGATTAAACCTTGATCCGCACCCTGGCCCTATTTTCATCATTGATAGGTGACCTTATGCTCAACATTTGATCAACATCATGGGTCTTTGACTGAGTGGTTTCCCTTGTGTTTGACTTCAACTTACATTATCACACCTTGGATTCGTGTAGTACCTTGATTTCCATTTGACCCTATCGATGGATATCTCGCCTCTTTGTCAGTTTTCATTATTGGTTGGTTTAGAGGGTTTCTGTCGTGCGCTAGCTACATTTTGTGCATGTCGAAAACATACTTTGGGTTAGTTACTTCACTTTTCTTCGTCTGATTCCTTCCAAATATTGGCCTGTGAGTTACACTCATATTGTAATGATGAAGGATGCCTTAGTTCCTTCCTTCCAGCAGATATTTTCCCATTGAATCCGACTCATTGCTCTAGGAATAAGGTCTAGATTCCTTTTGTCAGTACCTTAGGGTTTGCAGTCATCAGTGGTAGTCTCCTTCACTATCGACAGTGAGAATACATTAATGTCTCCTGATTGATAGATATTTGAAGTGTTCGACTTCAACTCATTTATTCACACCTGTTAGATTGTACTGGGGCACCTTGACACTCATTATCATTATCGGTGGGTTGTCTCGCATTTGTTAATGGTATACATCAATGACTGGTAATCAAATGATTTCTAACATGGTCCACCTCAGCTCCTTTATTCCCATTGCGTAGAATTGTGCCATGGTGATCGGTGAAGACCTCAGTTTTTTCATCAGCATGTTCTGGTTCACTTTGACAGCTCCTTCAGTTTTCTGCCAGTGACACCATCCACCCTTATATGTTGCAGTTTCATCACAACAACATCTTATATGTTGGCGCCCAAGTTGTGTGTTGTACCATTTTTTCCAACACTTATGATTTGGTACTTGGAGATTCAATTGTGACTTTAGTGATCAAATATCTATGCAACATCATTGATCATTATTTTATATGTGATACTTGGACGTGATTCTAGGCAGTGATAAGATGATTCACTATGTATTTTAAATACCAATTATACTTGCTTACATATTGGATCCGCTCCATACTTGATATGCATGCATGCTTTTCTTTCACTGAGCACGATTATGCATGTCTCAGACATGAGCTATCTTTTTTATTTCTATCACTGGTTTGTGGTAGGCTGAAATCTGCTGAATTCCTCTCTAGTCCTCGCAAGGTTCTTTCTATGCACATAATACATTTCAGCCATCATGTACCTCTTCTGACCTCATATATTAGGGGGAATCTGTTATAGCATAATTTATCACCTCTATATACTTGATGACTTATGCATTGGCCTTGGGAAACCCTTCTATTTAGACTTGGTCACATTCTCAAAAAATAATATTTTAAAATCCATACATGACTCTACCCAGTTTTTTCCGCGTGCACACATGGGTCCATCCATAAATGAGCCATGTATGCTATTTAAAATATTAAAAAATATAACATTTCCCTATTATTTAGGCGAGGTTTATGGTTTTCCCTATAACTTAACCACCCCAGCTCGTGACCTAACAGTTCCCCAACTAAAAAAACTAATTTAAGGAAGTATAAATACACCTCAAGGGAATGGCCTAAGGGAGGAGAGAGAGAATATTATTGACATTATAGCCTCTTATAGCCCCGATCAAGTCTGATATTTCCCCTGTGCCTCCTCCACTTCCCAGGTTTTCAGGAAACCCTTGTTTCCTTGTGATGATCATCCTCATTCTATGTGACATCCTTTGTGGACCATTTATGGAAGAATCATTGTGAGGCTAGGGCTGGACGAATCCAGAGGACACTTTTACTCAAGGTCATGGAAGATATCAGGTGATTTCTCCACTATTATTTTCTGTACATGTTATCAGTAAAAGAAGTACCATCATGTTCCTGATGTTCATGTGTTACATGTCTCTTATACATGCTTAATAATCTTGAACAATTTATTTCATGTTGTCTTTATGAGATCATGTATGCTATTTTACTAACATCTAGACATATATGTTGTACAAATAGGTTTTTGTGATTTTTCTTGACTGATTTGTAGGTTCTGGAGCACGAGGAGTTGCAGGGGGTTTGAACCCTACGAGATCTACTAAAAATGAAGGATAAACAGGTAAGATCTGCAATCCTCACTTTCTAGTCTAAAGCATAGAATTTGGTAGTTTGAGTCCTTCTTACGATGACATGCCCCTGCTTTGTTAGACCTTTCAACCCAGGACCTTAGGGTAAATTTTCCCATAAAAGTGTGTCTGAACATCATAATGCATCCACAAAATGATTTTCATGTGATTTTATTTCATATTTTTTTGCATGTATTTTAAAACTTTGAATGTCATGGTATGTATTGCCTTATCTTTATTGTCTGTGGTTATGCTTGAATATATTTTTTGATATGAATTCCCTCGCCCATATAGGCCACCTAATGCATTGATGGTTACACTAGAAGTTTCGTTTTACATAAGTCCAACCTATTCCCCATTATATTATGCATACGAGAAGTTTGTTTTTTGTCCTTGTTTTTTGTTTTTTTTTATTTACTTTATGCTCTGCTCCTTTATTTTCGTTTCTTTTCAAGTTTTTTTGGTTTTCGAAGCATCCATGGTGAATTTCAAGACGAAGTTGTGCTACTATCAATGCTTGTCAATATATTTATGAGTCAATGATACTCTGATGGAAAATACATCATTTTTCGAAGAAAACCATAGTGGAATCTCGATTCTTGAATCTATAAATAGTATCACCTAATCTAATCGGTATTTTATATTTTTTGTTATCCCTTGTCAAATAATTCAGGTAGAGTAAGGAAGGAAACTTTAACAATTTTTTAGAGGTATATATAAATATCCTTCTCTGAAAGGAAAACCTCTTATGATCTCAATAAGTTGGGATCCCTCTGCTACCCCATAAAATTAATAAGTGCCTATGCATAGTTCAATGAACAAAAAATGAAAAAAAAAATAAAGAGTGAAAGAAGAGAAAGGCTTCCTGCATAGGGAGATGAAGCTAGCAACTCTTTCGGGGTACTGTACAAGGTCGCTGGAAACGAAGCAATGCCTGTTTTCCTAAAGTGACTTTGCTGGGGTACGATCCAGCCTTGCTGGCAACGGAGAAACACCAGAGATGAAAAATAATGCTATTACACTCCTTTTACTTGTGCATCTTTATACTCCTCATCCCCAATCGAAACAACTCAGTTTTACTTGGCTTGGTTAATTGTGACATAGATGAAGAGAATGGTAGGGATTATATATTTAACTCAAGCTAAGTAAAGAAGCTACAACAATCAATAAACTGAATAATTATTTCTGAAGAGTTAGACATGTTTTACATGAGACAAGACCCATACATAGAGCTGGATTTATACTAGTGTGTTGCAAAGTGTTGTAGCCGCTACAACCACCCTCCAAAATTTTTCCCATGCTTTGATTTTGGAGCCTTCCCTTATTTCCACAGGAACTTATCTTTTACTTTCGTCAAGTATTCATGTTTTTATCAAGATTTATATTTTCATGTTGTGCTTGTGTTTCTTGTTTTGATATTAATATGATCATGTTAGTTGCAAGATAATTTCTTGACTTTACCTTTCAGCAATTCTAGGCTTGCCTTCATAAAACACACAATTGAGGAGGGAAATCCAACCTTGATGATGGAAACTGCACAATCAAGAATGGTAGCTCAACCTTGAGCTTGAGAAATGTGAAATCCTGGATGGAATACCAGCACTAAGCTTAGAAACTGCACAAACCCTTCCTTGAGCTCAAAAAATGCGCAATGCAATGAGTCAAGAAGTTTCCCAGTGCTCAGGAACTACGTAATCCTTCTTGTCAGTATGCATCACAATTTTCCCGAAAATCGAAAAAGTAAAAAGAAGAAAAAAGGAAAAAAATATACCTATAAAATAGGGAATCATCATTAGTTTCCTGAATGTGGCATATTTACTATTTTTGGATCTTTCCACCAAGTGGAATTTTTTCCTTTATTTTAGGCATGCACGTAATAAACCCTAATACGCCAAAATATATTTAATAGATGTGCCTAAAGATCATGTGTACATTCTGTTAGTGTCTATGAGTCACTAGTGATCAAATGTACTCTTTCCATGTGATTGATAAGGTCTTATGGTCAAATTGTTACATTTTCAAATAAAATTTTACACCTCTCTTGGTTGTTACATGGTCAAGTCATTATATAAGTGTGATTGTCACTCTCATGTCATGGTCATCAAGGTAAAATAATTTTAATTTCTTGAGTCATTAAGTCACCATAGATTATTTTTACTTCATTAAGTGTCATCATTTAAAATCTGAAAAGGAAGAGTCATGGTGTCATATGGTTGATAATGAGAATGTCATGAGTGTCGTCATTTTTCCATTTAGAGTCATGTCACCATCATTCAAAACAATTAAATTTCATGGGAGTTAGTACTTAGGGAATAAAGCACATCGTTAAGTCATTTGGTAAAGTACATGATGTCACTCCACTAAACATGCCAAAATCGAGTTTTTTGAGCTATAAAAATAAATAAGGCTTTGCAAGAGTTCATTCTATCCTTCCAAGTCTTCAAGATTTCCTCTCTTGCATTGCAAAACTTGCCACAACCATCAAAATTTTAGATTACATCACAAAATTACTCAATTCATCATCCTGCTACTCTTTTATTTTGGAGACATAAGGAGGGAAAGAACATCTACAAACTCCATCTCATTGTTTCAAACAAATTCAAACAAGTAATTGGGATCATTACAAATCTTTGCTTCACTCAATTTCTTCACAAAATTGATAAACTCCTTCCCTAGAATTTGTTGCTGCGTTTTTGTTGCGCTTTTTGTGATTTCATGGTTTTGGTTCACTTTGTTCTATCTTAAGAAAAAATCCCTTGGTTGTGGTAAGGAATCAGTGCTCAAGACACACACACACACACACACACACACACACACACACACAGATATATATATATATATATATATATATATATATATATATATATATATATATATATATGTCACAAAAATATTATATCAGATGGTCTTTTCTTAATCACCTTCAGAAATTAATTATTAAAACCCTCAAGAATTTGATGTAATAAATGCTTTACAATGCCATTATCTACTGATATTAATTGGAGTGATAGGAAGGACATGAAGGAATCTCAAACTGATATTCTAGTAAATAGAATCTATCACTTTAAACTTCAGAAGAATTTTATGTGAGAGGAATATTTAAAATGAAGGAGCGCCCATTATTCAAATTAATTTGTTTTTTATTTTGTTTTTTATATAATATATTTTATTTAATTTATTTTTTTCAATTTTTCATTTTTAATTGATTTTTAATTGATTTTTAAAGTTTTTTAACTTTTTATTTTAACAATGTTTTTTTTTCTTTGTATTTAAATTTAATTTTTATTTCAAAATTTATTTGTTTATTCATTTATTTATTAAAATTTAATATTTTTTTTTTTTTTTAAATTTAATTTGTTATTTTAATATTAACATTTTTCTTTAAATTTAATAAAACCTAATATATATATTTTTAATTTAAGTTAAGATATATATATATATATAATTTGTTTTCTAAAATTTATTTGTTTTTTTAATATATATTTTTTTAAATTTAATATTTTTATTGTATTTTATTTTCATTTTTTTATTTTTAATTAGTTTGTCATTTTTTTACTTTTAATTTAAATAATGCTTTTTTTTTTTTTAATTTTTATTTTAAAGTTTTAAATTTATTAAAATTGAATATATTTCTTTAAATTTAATTTTTTTTTTTTAATTTAACAAACATTTTCTTTTCTTTTTTAAATTTTCTAATTTCTATATTTTTATTTTTATAATTTTCTTTTTTTTTAACCTGTTTTTTTTTTTTTAATTAATATTTTACTTTGTTTTTTTATTTTTATTTTTTAATTTCTTTTGTATATTTTAAAACATTCAAACCTTTAAATTTGTTTTTATTTTAATTTTTAATTTTTAATTTTTTTCTTAAATTTTAGGTTTTTTTTAATGTTTGAATTAAAATTTTTATTTTGTTTTTATTTTTATTTTTTTATTCCTATATATTTTTAAATTTTAAGTTTTAAAATGTTTTTATTTTTTAAATTTATTTTTTTCTTAAATTTTAGGTTTTTTTAATGTTTGAATTTTAAAAATTAAAAAATGTTATTTCTATTTTTAAAAATGTCAAAAATATGACACAATTATTTTTTTTTGTTATTCTAGCATCAACTGGTCTTGTTTTGAGGGTGTTTTTTCAATCCTTTTTTCAAGAAACAATTTTGTTTTTAGCATAATTTTATAAAATGTTGAAATTTGACCTTCAAAAAAAACCAAGTGCAATCTGGAATACACTTTTTTTGTTTTTGGGGTGTTTTTTCATGTTTTTTGAGTCTTTTTGGGCTAGAGTTCCCGTTTTGAGGTCAGGTTACCTATTTCATTGGTAACAATGTTCTTTATTATCTATTAGGATACCCCAATAATGAAACCGATGATGAACTCATCCTAGGTTTCTTATCTATCTTCGGTCTTGACAAATCACCATTGTTTATGTACAATTAAAGTGATTTCTTAGCTGATATTATAGATGAACAATTCATGAATTTCACCACTCAAGGAGCATTTAATTATTCTTTTGTGATTATTCATATGATTTTGTTCAGCAAGTAGATATGTTTCCCACTAACTTCAACAAGCAAGACGCGCAGGAAGTGAATCAATCAGTGATTCACTGGAAAGAATTAGTCAGAGCTTCATCAACAACCACTTCTTTCTTAGAATTCATAGACTCATTCATTCATCCAGTGAGGCAGCTCATTACCAGTTCATCAGAGCCTAGAATTGGAGAAGAAATTAAAATAATTTTGCACCTCAGTGAACAAGCAAAGACAAGTGATTGGTATTTGTACAAGAATTACACAGAAATCAGGGTCTATGGCTTCAAGCTTCCACCATACAAACTTCCAAAATATGTGCCTATGAGAATTTTCTCCTTAGAGTACATAAGACATATGTTAAATATGGATGAATTAAATTTTGTTTCAGGAAGGAGGAAAGCCCAGTTTCAAATCAAGGCCAATGTTGGATCATTCATTTGTAATACCAGAGAAGCTGGTATTGATGTAGATGCACTTTAAAAAGAAGATGGGTTTTCAGTCAAATTTTACTTGGTCATATGACCCCCATGGCATTATTTTTGCTTTGAGGGTTGAACTCAAGACAACCTCTTACACTCATACCTCTAGAGCGGAAATAGAGAAGTACATGAACTAGGATGAATGGGTAGAAGGTAGTTTACAAGAAGCAGATGAAAAATTCATATTTACTTCAAATGTACAAACACCATTTCCTGATAGTAAACAAAAAAAGAGGGCCTAAAGAAGAAACAACACATTCCAAGAAAATTATGAAAGAACTCATCTTACAGCATAAGAAACCAAGACTTGCTTCTTCCTTGCTTTCAGAAGATAAACAACCAGAGATCATAGATTTGGGAGATACTGAAGTCTCCACATCCAGAAATGTTCGTCAGACTCATCCGTCAACATCACCTGCAAGAGAGCCACTAGATATCATCCAGCATTCAAATGCCAGCTCTTCAGAAGAGTAGAATATTTTCTCCAAATTTCTAGAAAAAAAAAATAAAAAAAATGAAGCACTCAAATCAGATGTTTATAGCCAATTTTTGAAACAAACATCCACATCATAACACAGGCTTCTCACTGCCTTTGACAGTGAGAAAGGCAGGATGCAGATGGCCTTTCTGCAAGCAACAATTCCATTTCCAAAAACACATGTAGACTATAAGAATATTGTCTTCTCATTTGATGCAAGACACATACATCCAATTAACCAGATGGATATGCATAGGCAATCAGGAGAAATTCTATTTTCAAACATGACTACAACAGTTATGTCTCTTTCAAAATCGAAAGTATCACTGTCAAATATGAAATCCCAGTTGAAGAATGAGAAATTATCTTGTTTAGCTAAAGACAACACGATAAAGACATTGGAAGAACTTGTAGTAAAAGTGGGATATGATCCTAATAACTGCAAAGTAGCTGAAGAAATCATCAAGAAGAAAAATGCAAACATTGTTGCTCTGCGAAAACAACTCAAGCTACCCTTGAATGAAGACCCACAAACTAAAGAGATGGCACAAAATGAATCTAACAAGGAGGAAATGATTAAGTTAATTATTGATCAAAATATGCATATCAGAAAATGGAAGAACAAATTGAAGAACTGACGAAAGAGAAATCAACAGTCCAGGTGAATACTGATCCTACTTTAACAACTCAAACATTTTTTTTAGGTGCAGAAACCTTAGCAGCCTTGAACATAGGTGATGTAACACAACTGGCTCAAGATTTGGCCACTTAGAAGCAAGCACATGAAAAGTTAAATCAAAAGTTTCAACTTCTTAAGTCACAAAAGATTAGAAATGATACTTTGTATCTAGAGGAAATGTAGAAGAATCATCATTTGCAACTTAAAATTCAAGAACAGGAAAGTGAAATTCTCATGGAATCAAATTTAGGAGAAGCTAAGCAGAGTATATGGGAAAACATCAGTGAGTCCATTACTGAAATATGGCCATCTATTTGGATCATCTTCGAGCAACAGGAACTCATCAACAAATGCAGAACAAGAATTCAAGAGTAGAAGGATCAAATCCAAAAGAAGGCAACTGAAGCTTCTGATATGATCAAGGTTCTTAATTCAAAGAACAAAGAGTAGTTGGAAGCAATCAATATCTCAGATAGGGTTGCAACTATTTTGGAAATAAAAAAGGTTTTGCAGAAAAGGAACTTGATCAACTAGTTGCAAACCAAGTGTGAAGCCTTAAATTTTATTGTTCAAAGGTTTCATACTAAATTTAATGTTTTAAATCATAATGATTTACTAGGTTTAGTTGGATTAGATGATATGTTGGTCAAGTTAGAAGATTATTGCAAAAATTCGTATACAATTTCAATAGACAAAACAAAGTTTGCAGGTATCAAAGGTCACATTATAGGAAGAGATTTTCTTGAAGCTCTACAATTTGATTTGATTATTCAACATCAAATCAAACAGTTGTTCATCCAAAAACCAACTTTTGACAGATTCATTGAAGTGGATGAAATCTTTAGGAAAATGATGAATGTATAAATCCCAAGTGAAGATCAATGGGATAAGTTTTGTGAAACCACTGAGTAAAAAGATTAATTTTGCAGCATGCCAGCACATCTGATTTTAAAGAGCCAGGTCATCAACAGCTTCCAACGAAAAAGAACAAGTCAGTAACAACTTTCACCAAAAGAGGTTGAATCATCAATAGCCTCCAGAAAAACAGAGACACTCCATCTATCTGTCTCCTTCTTTTATTCTTCCTATCCTATTATTGTAAATCAGTTAAGATATTTCTATTTTTTTTTAATTAGTATAAATAACTCTCAAATCGGGTTATTAAGGGTTTCACCCTTGGATGAGCAAATTTTTTAAAAGCAGAAATTGTACTAAGTCTTTTTTATCATCAATAATACAAGCAGGATTTTGAGCTTATCTCATACAGCTCTGTCTTCTCTGTGAGTTTTCCAGTTTTATGTCATTTTGTTTCTTCATATATTTAATTATCATTAAGATAACTAGGTGAGTTTTACTGTGTTTCAGCAACCTTATAATTCCTCCTGAAGTTATAATTGTTATAAAGAATGATTTACTTGACAATATGTTAATGTGAGTCCCTTTTATCAATAAATTGTCAGTATCTTAGTGATGTTAGATATATTTTGTTGAACCTTTATACATTGTTTAAATTTTTGCAGCTTATGGTTTATTGGATATTTCAATCTGAATGTTTAATAATCATATTCTCTTACATATGTCTGCTTAATAGAAATCATAAAATCTTAGTCAATGTATGAGATGAACAAGCAACCCTTACTTTTAATTATTGATATTATCAACAGGATTTAAAAACCTTAACTGTTTGATTAAAATCCATCTTATGCATTGGTCCTCCAAATATTTCAAAACACAAACAAAACATTTTAGATGCTTTGGCATCATTATTGACGACGATCATCTCAAAGGACAACATCAGATTGGCCTCGTTGCTGGGGAGACGTAAAATAGAAGCTAAATCTTCCTAGGACAACAATTTTTCCCATTTTCAACACTGTTACCAATGAAATAGGTAACCGCACTGTTACCTACTTTTTTTGGTAGCATAAAAAACACCCGATTTTGAAAAGTGGTGATGCAGAATCACCTTTTTTTTTAGCACATTTTTGACACTAATATTTTTATTTATGAAGTATGAATATTTTTTTTTAAATGTTAGTGATTTTCATGCTAATTTTGAAACGACACGCAAAAGATTGTCTTTTTTTTTTTTTTGTTTTGATTTTCATGTTAATTTAAATTGTGATTACGCAAAGACATCAACCTTTTTTTTTTTTTAGAGTGGTGATTTTCATGTTGGTAATAAAACACAAAACTTATATAAATATATATATATATATATATATATATATATATATATATATATATATAAAAACAATAAAAAAAACCAATAAAAATGTAAAAAAAAAAACAAAATTAACTCGTAAAAATAAAAATTTAAACAAAAAATAAATAAAAAAAACAAAAAAAACAAAAAAAGCAAAAATAATTGAAAATTATATCAAAAGAAATGACAAAATTTGAAAAAAAAACACATAATTTAAAGAAAAAAAACAAAAATTAACAAAAAAAAAATAATAAAAAAAACATCAAAAACATTTTTTCTAAGTTATTAAAAAAATCCATATAATTAAAAAAGAAAAATTAAAATCCATATAATTAAAAAAAATAATTTAAATAGAAAATTTAAAAATAATTTAAATTATAAAATTAAAATTTAGATTAAAAAAATAAAATACAAAAAAGAAAAAATTAAATTTAAAAATTTAAATTAAAATAATAATAATAATGAGAAAACAAAAATACAAATTTTAAAATTGACAAAAAAAAACAAATTTAAAAAAAAAAAGAAAACAAAATTTAAAATTGAAAAAGAAAATTATAATAAAAGAATTATAATAAAAAAAACTATCATTAAAAAACAAAAAAAATGAAAAAAACCACGTGAAAATAATTAAAAAACAAATATCCATAAATTTATTTATTTTTTAAATGAAACAATTTATAAGTTTTAAAAATGAAAAACCAAATAAACTAAAATATTAAAAAAAAAAAGTTAAATTAAATTAAAATTTAATAAATTTAATGAATAAATTTTAAATTTTAAAAAATAATTAATCTAAAATTTTAAAAAATAATTAATCTAAAATTTTAAATTTAAAAACAAAATAAAATTAAAAAAAAAACAAAAACAAAAAAAATTAAAACAAATTAAATTTTAAATAAAAAAGATAATTTTAAATTTTTTGAATTAAAAAAAAAAAAAAATTGATCGTGGTGGCACCGCGCCTGCTTTATTGCAGGCCGAGACCGGCCGGTCAAGGCGGTGTCAAGATGCGAAACCGCCGCCCGCCAGCGCCGCCCACCGCCACCTCGGGTGGGGAGGTCGACCGGAACGCCCTCGCCGCGGGGAGGCCGATTCGGAATCGTTCTCGAAAGTCGATTCCCAATCGTCTCCCCGGTGCCGATTCCGCAATTGCCCTCCTGGCGAAGGAGAGGTCGATTCTCGATCGCCTTCGGCCACAGGGAGGCCGATTCCGTGAATCGCCCTTTGTTACCGGGAGGTTGATTATCGATCCGCAACAATGACTCCCTCGGCCCACCGTCACCTCCCAAGTAGCCGATTACAGGCATCACCGCCCACTGGCAAATTTTTTTTTTTTTATTTTTTTAATTTTTAATATTTTTTTTTTAATTTGATTTTTTTTTAAAAAAAATTCTTAACCTAATTTTTTTTTTTTTTTTTTTTTTAAATTTAATTTTTATATTTGAAATTTAATTTTTTTTAATTTTTCTTTTTTTTATTCAATTTTTTTTGTTTTTAATTTTTTTTTTCTAAATTTTGTATTTTTTTTATTTAATTGATTTTTTTAATTTAATTTTTTCATATTTTTTTTATCATTAAATTTTATGTTTAGTTTTTTCATTTAATTTTTTTAAATTTAGTAAATTTTGTATTTTTTTTAAATTTATTTGAATTTAATATTTTTTTTTAATTTTTTTTAATTTTTATTATTATTTTTTCAATTACATATAATTTTTGTATTTTTTTTATTTCAATTAAAATTGTGTATTTAAAATTAGATTTTCTTTTTTGTTAAACCTAATATTTTCAAATTAATTTGTTTTTATTTTATTTTTTATTTAATATATTTTTTTCAATTTTTCAATTTTAATTGATTTTTAAAGTTTTTTTAACTTTTTATTTTAACAATGTTTTTTTTTGTTGTTTATATTTCAAATTTATTTTTTATTTCAAAATTTATTTTTTTATTCATTTATTGATTAAAATTTAATATTTTTTTTTTAATTTAATTGGTTATTTTAATATTAACATTTTTTTTTAATTTAAGTTTATATATATATATATACTATTATTTAATATTAATATTTTTTTTTAATTTAAGTTTATATATATATATATATATATATATATATATATATATATATATATATATATATATAATTTTATAATTTAAATTTAATTTATTTTTTAAAATCTATTTGTTTTTTTTATATATATTTTTTAAATTTAATATTTTTATTGTATTTTATTTTTCTTTTTAATTAATTTTTCATTTTTTTACTTTTAATTTCAATAATGTTTTTTTTTTTTTTTTTTTAAGTTTAAATTTATTAATTTATTTAAAAACATTTTCTTTTTCTTTTAAACTTAATTTCCTATATTTTATTTTTTATAATTTCTTTCTTTTTTTTAACTTTTTTTTTTGTTTTAATATTTTTATTTTGTTTTTATTTTTATTTTTTTATTTCTATATATTTTGAAATTTTAATCTTTAATTTTTTTTTTTTTTAATTTTTCCTTTTTTTCTTAAATTTTAGGTTTTTTTTAAATGTTTGAATTAAAATTTTTATTTTGTTTTTATTTTTATTTTTTTATTCCTATATATTTTTAAATTTTAAGCTTTAAAATGTTTTTATTTTTTAAATTTATTTTTTTTTCTTAAATTTTAGGTTTTTTTTAATGTTTGAATTTTAAAAATTAAAAAATGTTATTTCTATTTTTTTAAATGTCAAAAATATGACACATTTTTTTTTTTTTTTTATTCCAGCGTCAAATGGTTTTGTTTTGAGGGTGTTTTTTCAATCCTTTTTTCAAGAAAAAATTTTGTTTTTAGCATAATTTTATAAAATGTTGAAATTTGACCTTCAAAAAAAACCAAGTGCGTTCTGGAATACACTTTTTTTGTTTTTGGGGTGTTTGTTCATGTTTTTTGAGTCTTTTTGGGCTAGAGTTCCCGTTTTGAGGTCAGGTTACCTATTTCATCGGTAATAATGTTTTTCCTTTAAGGTGAATAAAGGATAAATATATAGGTCACAACCTTTCACCTGGAAATTCCACTGATTCAAACTGGCTCCTTTTAGGCACACTAGATCTTGATTTGAATCTGAGATTGTTGACCCTTTACCAGATCTAGAAAGACTCGTTAGGGAAGCCTCTTTGAAAATAAAACATAACATTTCTACTTCTTCCTCTTTAGCCTTACGCCCTGAAGAAATTTCATCTGTAGACCCATTTTCAATAATATCATCCCAACCTGAGTTGACTCAATTACCTCCTAGAGTTGTTGAACTTTATTCACAAGGAGTAGATCTTCAGTCAACTTTGTTTGCAGCCTCACTTGAGTCATATCAAGTCCCATATTTCCCTGTAGACTCACCTACATATGAGACATAATTGGGCTTGCATTTGAACGAATTTAAGCATATAGATTTTGTTACTCCAGTTTATCATCCTATTCCATTAGACTCTAATCAACTAGAAGAGACAATTTCTGTCTATTCTAATCCATTATTCAAATATAAGGAAGAAGATTTAACCCCATCAGTTCAAAAGCTAATTGTTAAAATCCCTTTGAGATCCTCACTTCCTCCTCCTCCTTCACATTATCCTACACCCTCTAATACTCATTAACCTACATCTTCATCATCATCTTCATCAAGATCAACTTCATCATCCATGGCTTTTTAACACATTGTACAGGCTAGGTATGCTACTCTGATTCTTCCTAACGTCTTGGGAAATTTCCCTGATGAATATATTAAAAATTTACCAAGATTTAATGGAGAAACAGGTCCCTCAGCAGAAGATCATATAGCTACCTTCTTAGATTTCACAGAAAATATGAACATCGAGCATGAAGATTTTTATATGAGATTATTTGTACATTCCTTGGAAGGTCACGTTAGGATATGGTTTAGGAAAAGTTAGAGAAGATTCTATTCAAACCTGGAATGAACTTATAACTATCTTTAAAAACCTATGGGGGGTAAAAAAAGATGTTGTTTACATTTCCTAGTGAACCAATAGCTGAATTTATCAAAATATTTAACAAACTCTACCACAAAATTCCTGCAGATTGCAAACTTCCAGCAGCTGCTGCAAAGGTCAGATTTTCAAAAGCATTTGATGATGAATTTGCAGTTATGCTAAGGGAGATAATTTCTAATACATTACAAGATATGTAGAATAATGCTATTTAGGTAGAAACCAATAGGTCAACTTCTAGTAAAATTAGAGCTAAAGAAGAGAAAGCCCAAAGGAAATTAAAAAAATCAGGAAGCATCTTCCTCTAAGTCTAAAAGTGAATATTCAAAGATTAATAAAATCACAGCTCTACTTAGAAATATATCTAATAGAATTTCAAATATTGAAACTCAACCAAGAATAGTCCAACAAACTGTTTCTAGACCACCAACACAGGACCAAGTTTAGTACAAGAAAGCTGCTCCATTGCAAATTCTTCAGAGGCCTCGTAATGAACAACAAGTACCTACACCATTGTTGATTGATGATCAACAAACCAAGGAAAATATTTTTTCTATTAATAAAGACATTAATATTATAGATAATACATCCTTTCAGACTACCATTGTCCCTGTTTCCCAAAATCAAATCCCTCAAGAAAACCAAGGTACTTCTTAGGTTTCTAAGTATCAAGCTTTTTCTGAGTTTCTGATTGCATAACTAAATAAAATATATGACTTAAGACCTAGAGCTGGTCCTGGTATACCTCCCAAAAACCCTGTAATGATTGAACCTCAACTGAAATCAATTGAAACTCAAACTAATTCTCCTCAACCTCTAAATCAGTCAATTGATTATACTTAGATTGACAAAACAATATTGACTGCCTTTAATGTTGAGAAAGAATTAGAAAGAGTCAAAATTTCAATTCCACCTTTTGAACTCTCTAAAAGTCCAGGGTATAAAAGTCAAGTAGCAAAGTGGATCCAAAATTCTAGTATGGATGCTGAAAGAGATGTTATCAATCTACAAAATGAAAGACCAACCATAGCTTTTGGTCCTAGTTCTAATATGATTGATGAATATATACCACATTTCTATGTGACTTTAAAGGTGCATGATTCTCGGTTATACAAATGTATGCTTGATTCTAGTGCCTTGCACAATCTAATGCCTAAAGTCACCATGGAACAACTCAATATGGATATCACTCGAACCTATCACGACTTGTATACTTTTGATTCAAAGAGGGTCCAATGTTTAGGACTCATTAAAGATCTAGTGGTCACTCTACATCAAATACTAGTTAAAAGTGTAGTATTAGACATAGTTTTCACTGATATTCCTCCCAAATTTGGAATGATTTTATCCAGATCATGTTGTGAAAATTTGGGAGGAAGTCTTCAAATGGACATGTCTTTTGCCATTATCCCTGTATGTGGTGGAGAGAGCCTTAGATTGTATAGAGAAGTAAGATTCCTAAACACTATTTACAATGATAATAAAGCTAGGAATCATCCCATTTATGCAGTAGATCAAGAATTTAGTTGTTTTAAACTATCATCAGACACTTCATAGAATTCTCAACTCAAGATTGAGGATGTGGTTGATACCTCTATATCAGTTCAAACTGAAATTTGGAAATTATTTTTTGATGGATCTTACACCAAAGATGGAGCTGGAGCAGGATTTGTTTTGATTTCACCTGATAAAGAAAATATTACACAATCATGAAAATTGTATTTTGAGGTCACAAAAAATGTTGCTGAATATGAAGCTTTTATCCTAGGATTACAACTTGCTATAAGTTTAAAGGTAAAAAATTTAAGTGTATTCATTGACTCATAACTGATAGTAAGACAAATTAGGAGTCTTTGCCAAACAAAGCACCCTAGAATTAGGTCTTCTAGAAATTATATTTGGGACACCATTGAAAATTCCTTTGCTTCTTTTAATATCACTTTAATTCCTAGAGATGAAAACCTACATGCGGATTCATTAACTATTTCAGCTATCTCTTTCAAGATTCAAGATCAATTTCAAATTCAATATCAAATACAAATCAAATATAGGCCTTCAATCCCAGACAATCTTAAACATTGGCAAATATTTGAGGACGATGAACAATTACAAGTCATTGACGAATTTTCTATATTGCAAATTGAAGAGGATAATTCAGACAGTAATGAAGCTACCAAAGACAAAGAAAATCCAAAACTAAAATCAAATGTAGCTGATCATGATATAATTCAATTATATAATAATTATATTCCCAAGGGACTTGTTCCTTTAGAAAAATTGTTTGATCAAAATGTTGTTCCCAAAAATCCGTTCTCTACCTCACCAGAAAATGACATATAAGACACAAATATTGGCACTGATGAGAAAGTTAAAAACATTAAACTTTGTGCGTCATTAACCCGAGAACTTAAATATGAATATGTCAAACTTATTAAGAATTATAAAGTTGTCTTTTACTAGTCTTATGTTGATCTAAAAACTTATGACACATCTTTAATTGAGCATAAAATTCCACTAAAACCAGATGTAAATCCTTACCAACAGAATTTAAGAAGGATGAACCCAGTTCTTCTTCCCACTATAGAAAAAGAACTGAAAAAACTTTTAGATGCCCAAATTATTGTCCCATTAAGATACTCTAGTTGGGTTGCCAATTTAGTCCCTGTGAGGAAAAAGAATGGTGAAATAAGACTCTGTTTAGATTTTAGAAACCTTAGTAAAGCATCCTTGAAAGATAGTTATCCACTTCCAAAGATGGATCAATTACTTCAAAAAGTGTCAGGTGCTAACAAACTCTCTATGTTGGATGGATTTTTTGGTTCTAATCAAATATGGGTGAATTCAGAAGATGGGGAGAAGAGATATTTTACTACACCTTGGGGTAAATTCATGTATGCCCGAATGCCCTTTGGTCTATCAAACACACTAGAAACATTTCAGAGAGCCATGGACTTGGCTTTTGTCGAGAAGGTAAAAAAAATTATTGTTATTTATCTTGATGATTTAACTGTTTTCTCTGAATCAGATCTGAAACATCTCAATCATTCGAAGAAAATTTTTGGAAGGTGCAGGAAGTTTGGAATTTCTTTGAATCCAAAAAAATCATTATTTTCCATCAAAGAGGGTAAATTACTAGGTCATATTATTTCAAAATATGGAGTAGTTATTGATCCCAAAAGGGTCTCTTCTATTCAATTGTTATCATTACCTAGATATAAGAAAGAGATTCAAGCTGTCTTAGGGAAAATTAAAATTTTGAGAAGGTTTATACCAAATTATGCAGAAATAGTGAAGGATATAAAAACATGCTAAAAAAGAACCATGAATTCAAATGGAATGTTTCTGCAAGATTTTAATTTGACCAAATAAAGAAGGCCATCTCCGAAGCCCCAACCTTAACTAGTCGAAACTACGCAGAACCTTTCAGCATGTTCTTTTTTGCCTCTGAAAGTACTCTTGCAACTATCCTTTTGCAAAGGAATGAGGATTACCATGATCAACCTATAGCATTCTTTAGTAAGGTCATGAGATATGCCGAACTAAGATATGCTATTATCGAAAAACAAGCCTATGCCTTAGTTCAGGCCCTGAAGTCTTTTAGAATGTATATCCTCCATTCCAATATCATTTCCTATGTGCCCAATAACGTTGTCAAAATAGTCCTTACACATCCATACATTGATGGTAGAAGGGGAAGATGGATAAATCATATCCTTGAGTTTGATCTTACCATTAAAACTACCAAGTTAGTAATTGGCAGGGTTTAGCTAAGTTGTTAGCTAAATCCAATTGTAAATTCTTGGGCATAAACTCTGTTTTTGAATTTCATAGAATCATCCACAAGAACCTTCTTCAAATTTGGAAAGGGAGAATCCAAAAGAACCTTCCTTGAATGCATAAGGGGAGAATCCATACGAACCTTCCCATGGAGTGCAAGGAAAGAATACACAAGAACTTTCTCCTTAAACTGAGACGGTCCCAATTCATATTGATGAGAAGTTTGTTTTATCGGACTGGTATGTAGATATTTTTCATTTTTTGATTCATTTTGAATGTTCAACTCATTTTTCAAAGAACTAGTGCAAAAAACTCAACTTGAAATCCCTCAAATACTATATCATTAATGCCAACTTATACTGGAAGGACCCTCTTAATATTTTACTACTTTTCCTAACAAAATCAGAAATTGAAGGAATCATTGATCAATTTCATGTAGGAATTTTTGGAGGCAACTATGCTTGGAGAGAAATAACATACAAGATACTGAGGGAAATATTTTATTTTCCTAATTTTTTTTCACAAGTAGAATCAAAAGTTAGAGCTTATGTTCCATGTCATATGTTTGCTAGTAAGAAAAAATTAGAAGCTCTTCCACTAGTTCGAGTAGTTGTTTCAACACCATTTCTTCAGTGGGGATTATATTTTATAGGTGACATCCATCCAGCCTCCAGTAGTAAACAAAGATGGATCTTGATTGTTACTTACTATTTCACCAAGTGGGTGGAAGCCATTCCTGTAAGAAATGCTACAGATTCAGTTGTAATAAAATTCATTGAAGAGAATAGTTTATCCAGATTTGGTTGCCCACAGCAAATAGTCACTGATAATGCCACAACATTCAATAGCATAAAAATGGTAGAATTATGCCATAAATATAAGATCCTACTGCATCACTGAATTCCCTATTATCCACAAGGAAATAGTCTTGTTGAATCATCTAACAAAATTTTAGTGAAAGTAATCAATAAGACCACAATAAAACCCGAGACAACCATTTGATTTATGCAGTTTGGGCAAACAAAATTTATTCGAAAATATCAACAACTAAATCCCCATTCCAATTAGGTTATGGAAAAGCTGTTATTTTTCCTACAAATTTAGCTTTCCCCATGCTCAAGTTTCTACAATAATATACTGATGAACATGATGATTTCTCTAAAAGGATCAATCAGATCATTTAGTTGAATGAAAACAGAGATGAGATATAGTACGAACTAAAGAAATATCAAAATAAAATGAAGTCTCTTTGACAGAAAGGCAAGGGAAAGATATTTTAGAGAAGGGGATTTAGTCTTAAGATGGGATGCTAGGAGAGAATATAACGACAAACATGGAAAGTTTGACAATTTATGGTTTGGGCCACTCAACATTGCAGAGGTAAAAGGAAATAATACATTTTTTCTATAAAATATTGAAGGATAGTTTTCAACACAGCTTGTCAATGGAATATTTTTGAAACACTACATCTAGTACTGAAAGAGATCCTACATCATCATTGTACATAATCATTTTATTTTATCATTTGAAGTCTTTTTTTTTCCTACAACAAAGACTCCATAGCCTGAGGAGAAGGCACATGGAACTGCTTGTTCTATGCATCCCACATGGGGAAGCAGTCCCCAGCTGGAGCTGATGTTGTAACATTATTTGTTTTTGATAAGTTAGCATGATAGTTTAAAAAATAAAAAATAAAATGCTAAGTTAGAACATGGATGAAAAATAAAATTTAAAAAAAAATGTTAGGAAAAGTATATTTTATTACATCCATGTTAGAAAAAATGATACGATAGTTTTCTCTAAATAAAGGAGGAAAAAGAAAAAATGTTAGGGAAGCATGAAACAAAAATTTTAATGCTTTAGTGATCAAAATGATAGTGGTTGCCTATTTAAATACGCCCGATTTTCAAAATGTAAAGTTTAGTTCATGTATGTTTAAACCTTTGAAAAATACGTTTTATATATTCATTGATTAAATTAATATATATGTGCGCATATGGATTTTATTATAAGGTTGCTAAACAACAAAGCAGTCAAATCACAAAGAGGATGAAGTACTTGCAGATTCTAACGATAGATCTTGAGCTTCCCTTGGATCTACGATGGAGATTGACTTAACACCCCCTTTGCCTGTTCCTTGTTAACATGAGGGGGGGGTCCGAACTCCAGTTTCAATGGCCTCCCTTTTTTGCGAGGTGGCAGCATTAGGTGAATTTGCACCCCCTTCGCCTAAAACTGGAAACCAGGAGGTACCCCCCCCCCCTAAAATCGACCTCCGGTTTTCCAGTCTCACGACCGTTTGCCCGCGCCACAACCATTTATCCACCCATCACTCATGTCCCTCCACGTCACTTATTCGTTATTCCCTAATGCTCCATTATACCTATTAATCCTCCCATTAGCCAATAATTCGCTCCATTATACTCGTTAATCATATCGTTACGCAGTAAATTCGCTTGACTATTATCCATGACCGTTAAACCCAAACCACAGTATATAAAATTTCCAACAGTCTCATGTTCATTACTTTACCTCTGCCTTCAATTCACTTTCATCCTCCATCTCATTCCATAGTGAATTATCATTTCTATAATTTCCCTTCATATTCCCGAAACCCTGTCATCGTTTCTGTAACCTGAAGCTTTGAATTCCTATACCACTCAATACCAATCAAGCATGACACCTAAGGCTAAAACCAAGAATCAAACAATACCGAAAGGTAAAGGTAAGAAATGAATAACAGAAGAAATCCATAATGTTGACAATGTTGCAGAGGTCGTACTTGAGGTCGTTCATCCGGCTGTCAAGGTCATTCCTGAAGCTACCAAAGTCATTGCAGAATATATTCTTGCAACTCCGCAAATCAATCTTGACCTCACACCCCTAGTCGATACCTATTTTAAAATTACTAACTGTCACTATGAATTTGAGTTCTACGAGCTACATTTGTGGCTAAAAAAAAAGCACTTGGATAACCAAGACCCTATTAGGTTTTGGGAGTCTATGTTGTATTTGTTTGCATTCCCTCAAACTCATTCATTCCCGGATCTAATTTCCTAGTGTCAAAACTAGTGAGACCCTATAACCAGGTTAGTGGTGGCTCAGAATGGGAGCGTTCTAATCACCATATCCCGTGAAACCATTAACCAGATGCTTCTCATCCCTCCTTCTGACTCCTTATCCTATTTCTCCCCTGCTGCCCTCATGGATATTTACCATAAATTTTCCTTCTCCCATAGAACTCATATTTTTGACATCTTCTTACCTGAGGATGTAGATTTACCAAAGAGAAATCCCCCATATGCATCCTCCATCTTTCCTATAGCTTCCAAAAATTGCATCTCCCTCCTTTCTTATCTGTTAGTATACACCAATGATGAAACTGTTGATGAACTCATCCTAGGTTTCTTATCTATCTTAAGTCTTGAAAAATCACCATTGTTTATGTACAATTATAGCCATTTCTTGGCTGATATTATACATGAAAAATTCATGGATTTCACTACTCAAGGAGCATTTAATTATTCTTCTATGATTATTCATATGATTTTGTTTCAACAGGTAGATACGTTTCCCATTCACTTCAACAAGCAGGACTCACATGGAGTGAATCAATCAGTGATTTACTAGACAAAATTGGTCAAAGCTTCATCAAAAACCACTTATTTCTCAAAATTCATAGGCTCATTCATTCACCCAGTTAGGCAGTTCCTTACGAGTTCATCAGAGCATAGAATTGGAGAAGACATTAAAAGAATTTTGCACCTCATTGAACAAGAAAATACAGGTGATTAGTATTTGTACAAGAATTACACAGAGATTAGGGTGTATGGCTGTGAGATTCCACCATACAAACTTCCAAAATATGTTCCTATGAGAATTTTCTACTTATAGTAAATAAGTCAGATGTTAAATATGGATGAATTACATTTTTTTTAGGAAAGAGGAAAGCCCAGTTTAAAATCAAGGCCAATGTTGGATCATTAATTTGTAATACCAGAGTAGCTGGTATTGATGTAGATGCACTTTTAAAGAATATGGGTTTTCATTTAATTTTTACTTGGTCATATGACCCCCATGGAATTATTTCTACTTTGAGAGTTGAACTCAAGACAACCTCTTACACTCATACCTCTAGAGCAGAAATATAGAAGTACATGTACCAAGATGAATAGGTAAAAGGTATTTTACAAGAAGGAGATGAATAGGTCATTTCTACTTCAAATGTACAAACACCAGTACCTGATAGTAAAAAACAAAAGAGGGTCAGATAAGAAACACCACATTCCAAATAAATTATGAAAGAATTCATCTTACAACATAAGAAACCAAGACTTGCTTCTTCCTTGATTTCAGAAGATAAACAGCCAGAGATCATAGATTTGGGAGATACTAAAGTCTCCACATCCACAAATGTTCCTCAAACTCCTCCATCATCATCACCCGCAAAAGAGCCACTAGAGTGTTAATCTAGGTTGTCATTGATGTCATATTATGATGAATAAATGTCTGTCATGTAGGGTATACACTAAAGAATACATAATGAACCTTGCATAAAGTGTAAGTCATTTTAGTCATGAAGGAATAGATTATGATGGAAGTATACAAAAATAACCTTGCATAAAATATTTCCAAAGCGAGACATATATGAACAAACTATACGCTAAACATTTATAAAGCTTAACTCTGCACAAATTACATGCCGTCTCCACAAAAACATTAGTCATCTTGAACAAACTATACGCTGAACATTTTATAACACTTAAATCTGAACAAATTACATGTCGTCTTCACCAAAACATTAGTCGGCTTCAGGTCTATTTAAATTTTGGCTCAAACTACGATAAACATTCACTATATATCCACAACATAAAATTAACCCAAAAGCATTGAAAATCAAGACAAGTTCGATAAATATAAAATAACAATTCACATCTCATGAACTCAGAAAAAGAAAAAAACACTGACGTCCTCAGGAATATACGATTGTATTTATTTCTGGATAATATTCGATGGTGAAATAGTAAGACAAGAGCCTGAGACAAACATATGTTCTGAACCTGAGAACATTTTCGACCTAAGGAAAAATAAATTTGACACCTGTAGCATATATAGCAGAATTCCCATGCAGATCTAAGATAATAAGGGTCATGTAGAGTATTTCGGGCTTGATTTGGAAATGACCAAAGTTTCTTCTACACATTTTTCACTCTAAAATAAATTTGTCCTCTTAACTTTGAATAAGGTGTAACTTAGCCAACTGGACTCCAATTTGTGGACATGTTAGCAGCTCGGATTGTAACCTTGTGGATGAGTGACCAAACCTATGAACTGAAGCCTGTAACTCCAGAATAGTGGTATTTGGATCTAAGGAAACTTACCTCAGATTATTGGAGTAGACTTTGTGTGGCTCGAACACCTACAGGCAACATTCACCTTTTTTGTGATTACCCTCTAATATGATGCTTTTATGACTCAAAAAATGCCTTCAGACTTTCAGATCTATTGGTTCAGATTTCAGTAGCTTGGATTTGTGACAAGGCATCCAAATTTGTGAATAAAGCTCAAGTAAATTCAAGGATAATTCAAGCACAATAAGTCAAGTACATTGAAACAAACACAAGTCATTTTGGAGTTGATAGAACATCTAAAAAGTTGAACAATGAAGAATTTTGTTAAAGACATTAAAGTAAGTACTATTCTCATTCTCCATCAAAATAATATAAGAGGGATTGGTGTCCTTGGGGTAGGAGCCCCTAAACACAAGGTTGGTGCCTTAGAAAAGATAAGGTCGAAGCCCTAGAGGTTGGAGCCTCATCAAAGTCCAAGTTTGTGCTTGGCAACAGGTTGGTGCCTGTTTCATTAAAAGGGTTGGTGCCGTCACTCATCTATTTTATACTATTATTAGAAAGGGGATTGAAATTATTATGAATCCTTAATATTATCATTATACACCTCTCTGTCTTTAATTGTGAATAATCTAACTGGAAATAATTAACAATTGAAAAGAAATACTGATTCACCCCCCTCTCAGTATTTCCAACAATTGGTATCAGAGCCAGCTTCTTCATTATCAGCCTAATAGCTGGAAGAAGGATCCTTAGGCACAATGAAGAACATGGAAGCAACATGGAAACTGCTTATCTTTGATGGAACAAATTTTAGTTTTTGGAAAAAAGGATGTCCTACTATCTAATGTCTCTTGGTCCTAAAGTATGGCACTCTGTTTTGGATGGGTACAAAGCTCCCGCCAATCTTCCAACTGATCAAGATGAAATAAAAGCCTACATTTCTAATTCCAAAGCTTTAAATTCCATCACTAGTGGAATTACCAGTTCTGAATTTACATAAGTCATGGATTGTGACTCAACCAAAGAAGTATGGGATAAGTTGGTTTCTCTATATGATGGGGAATCCAAAGTTAGTAAGGCAAAGATTCGAACCTATAGAAGACAATTAGAGAGTCTGAAAATGGATGATGAAGAAGATATTGCATCATACTTCCTCTGAGTAGTTGAAGTGGTTAACTCTCTTAGAGGACTAGGAGAAAATATTGAAGAAAGCACCATTGTTCAAAAAATCCTGAGATCACTTCCTGACATATTTGACTCCAAAGTAAGTGCCATAGAAGAAATGAAGGACCTAGATACTCTCAATATGGATGAACTTCATGGAATTCTTATTGCCTATGAGATGAGGAAAGGGAGCCCAAATTTCAAATAAGCAACTTTGAAAGCCTCAAGATCTACAAAAGAAGGAAAAGGATGGAATTGCAACAACGATGAATCTGATTTTGAAAATGAGTTAGCTCAATTTGTACGAAGACTAAAAAGGGGATCTAAGCTAAAAGGTAAGTTCCCTATTATTTTTTTCAATTGTGGAAGAATAGGTCATTATGCTGCAAAATGTCCTCATAAACATGATAGTGATGATGAAAAGGACTCTAAAAGAATAATGTACAAAAAGAAGGGTTTAATAAGAAGAACCTCTTCTCCAAACAAGATGAGTCTGATGAAGATGAATTTGTAGTCATAAAAAGTAAATCAACTAGAAATGTACGTCATTACAAAAAAAGTGATGATGAATCAGATGACGAAATTGATTATGTCGGAATCAAGGAAACATTATTCATGGCATTTAAAAATGATGATGACTCAGAACTAGAAGATGAAAGAAACATGGATAGTTTGCTAATGAGTGCCATTGAATAAAATTAGAATCTACAAAAGAAGATAATTTCTCTCAAAATAGAAAGAGAGGAAGCAAAAATAAGGGAAGACTTCTTGAACATTAAGCTAAAAGAGAAGGATGATATCTGTGAAAAATGTGAAGCTGAAATAATTTCTCTAAGAAAGGAATTAGATAAAGTTAAAAGGAGTTGGAAAAGCTCTCTAGCTCTTGACAACATTCTTAATAATCTAAAACCTCAACATTACAAGTTTGGAATTGGTTTCAAACGAGAATCATCAAGTAAAAAGAATAGTTCCAAAAGTTATGTTGATGTACTCTCTTGCCATCGAAAAGAAGAAAAGTCATATCGTCAAGAAAAAAGTCCCATATCAAAACCAAGAATTGAAGAAAGAGAAACTCCAAGGAATAATGTTGGTTCAAGCTATGGATACTACAACAGGTATCAAACTATTTTTCTTGGGCATTGTTACAATTTTAAAAACTTTGGGCATAAAGCTAAGCATTGCAAGGCTCATAAGAATGAAGCACCAAGATTGAATGATCAAACAAACCAACTACGTGGTCCAAAAGAGAAAGTACAAATCAAAACTTACAATTCCTTTGATCCTTTGGATAAGTTTGATCCGTTTTTCTCATTATGTGATAATTATGATCATAATGAACAAAATTTCCCTCTCAAAAGGGAGAAAGCTAAAAACGTAAATCTAAAAACTGATAAATGTGGCCTATCTCCTATGTGCTCATAGTGAATAAAATCATTGGTTCGTGGATAGTGGATGCTCAATACATATGATAGGTGACCAAAAGAAGTTTATCTCATTGAACAAGAAAAATGGAAATTTATCCTTTGGAAGTGGATCCGCTAAAATCACTGGAAAAGGAACTCCTACCCTTGTCAATGGACTAGGAAAGGCTCAAAATACCTTGCTGGTAGAAGGGCTCAAACACAATCTCTTAAGTGTTAGCCAGATTTGTGACCAAGGACATAATGTTGTCTTTAGTACAAAAAATTGTGAAATAAGAGAATCATCCTTGGGAGAAATTGTGGCGAAAGGAGTAAGAACACCAGATAATTTTTATATTCTAAGTAGAATCCAAGAAGATAAATGTTACTTAAGTCAAACAGATGAAAGGTTGTTATGGCACAAGCTATTGGGGCATACAAGTTTTGATAACCTAGTCAACATCAGAAAAATTAATGCAGTAAGGGATATTCCAAAAATGTGCAAAAAAAATCAAGTTGTATGTGGCGCATGCCAACATGGAAAGCAAACCAGAACTAGCCACAAAACTAAGGAGTTATGAACAAAAAAAACTTTGGAAATCATTCATGCAGATTTGTGTGGGCCAACTAGAACTCTAGCTCTTCAAGGTGAAAGGTAATTTGCTCTATTTATTGATGACTATACTAGAAATATGTGGATATATTTCATAAAATAAAAATCCGAAGCATTTTAATGTTTTAATAATCTTAAAGCTCTCATTGAGAATGAGAAATATTCTAAGATTAAATGTCGTAAAACGGATAGAGGAGGAGAATTAACCTCAAAAGAATTTGATGAACTATGTAAAGAGCATGCAATCGAAAGAGAACTCTCTACTGCTAGGACACCCCAGCAAAATGGAGTAGTTGAAAGAAGGAACCGAACCATTCAAGAAATGGCAAGGAAAATGCTACTAGCAGCTGATTTGCAACCAGAATTTTGGAGAGAAGAAGTTGGCACTGCAGTTTATACCTTAAATCGAACTCAACTAAGACCAAATATTGAAAAGAATCCTTATGAATTATGGAAAGGAAGACCTGCTTCAGTCGAATATTTCAAGGTTTTTGGAAGCAAATGTTTCATAAAAATAAATGATGACTCACCAGGTAAATTTGATTCTAGAGTGACGAAGGAATATTTCTTGGATACTCCACGAGGAGAAAAGCTTATAAATGTTACAACAATCGTCTACAAAGAATAGTGGAAAGAATTGATGTGAAGATTGATGAAGGCCTTTCGGAAAAAATAATTGAAGGTCATGAAGTTGAGCCTTTCTTTGAACAAAGTGAAGAAGAAGAACCTGAAAAAGAAGAGGAGAATGAAGAACCTCAAAGTGAACCTCAAAATGAATCGTCACAAACTCCCTCCAAGATCAAGTTTGTTCAAAGATATCATCCAAAAGAACAGGTCATTGGAAATATAGATGAAGGAATTTAAACTCGAAGAAGGATGATAAGCACCCCAAGAAAAGATGATGTGGCTCTATTATCTTTAATAGAACCTGGAAATTTTTCTCAAGCAAGCAAAGATCCTTATTGGATAAAGGCCATGGAAGAAGAAATGTCTCAAATCGAAAAAAATGAGACTTGGGAATTGGTACCTCACCCAAAAGATAGAAATATAAATGGAACAAAATGGGTATTCAAAAACAAGATGAATGAAGATGGACAAATTTTCAAAAATAAAACCAGACTTGTCTGCAAAGGATAATCACAAATCGAAGGAATTGACTTCGAAGAAACCTTTGCACCAGTAGCTCGAATGGAAACCATAAGAATTTTTTTAGCATTTACTTGCTCAAAAGGATTCAAGGTTTATCAAATGGATGTAAAATCAGCATTCCTGAATGGAGATCTCAAGGAAGAAGTTTACATGGAGCAACTAGAAGGATTTGATCTTGCTTAAGGAAAATAATTTGTATGCAAACTAAAAAAAGGCCTTGTATGGATTAAAACAAGCCCTAGAGCATCGTATGAAAAGTTGGATCACTATTTGTAACAAGAGGGTTTCAAAAAGGGAGTGGCAGGTAGAAATATGTACATGAAGATGGACAAGGAAAAACTTTTGATCACTCTTGTTTACGTTGATGATCTAATATTTTCTAGCAATAATGAAGAAATGAGCCATGAATTTTCTCTAAATATGTCCAAAAAAATTTAGATGTCAATGATTGGTGAGTTGTCTTACTTTCTTGGGATACAAATATCTCAAACCTCTACAGGCATGTTTATATCTCAAGCAAAATATCTTAAAGACATGCTCAAAAGATATGGGATGGAAGATTGTGCACCTATGAGCACACCGATGACCACATATTGTAAATTAAGCAAATATTATGATACCCCTCTCATAGATGCACCTCTTTACAGATCAATAATTGGAGCTCAACTATAATTAACTGCTACAAGACCAAATATTATGCAAGTAGTAGGAATGGTAGCAAGATTTTAGTCGAGTCCTAAACAATCCCATCTAGCAGCTATGGAAAGAAGTATCATATATTTGAAAGGAACAATTGATTTTGGTCTTTGGTATCCTAAGAGTTCAACTCTTATTGTGACAAATTACTCTGATGTTTATTGGGCCGAAAGCATGGATGATCGAAAAAGTACCAGTGGAAATGCATTCTTTATGGGAGATTGTCTTGTATCTTGTCTCTGTAAAAAAACAATCATCTATATCCCTTTCTACAGCTGAAGCCGAATATATAGCTGCTGCTGATTGTTGTACACAAATTCTATGGATGAAGGAAGCCTTGAAGGATGTCAACATAGAAACTAAGAAACCAATCACAATTTTTTTGTGAAAACACTAGCGCCATCAGACTTTCAAAGAATCCGATAATGCACTCAAATACCAAACATATTGCAATCAAATATCATTTTCTCCGCGAACAAGTTGTTGAACAAAATATCAAGTTAGAATATGCCAATACAAAGGAACATATTGCAGATATCTTTACAAAAACCCTTCCTCGAGAAGCATTTGAATATCTTCATTAAAAGATGGGAGTTATTGCTCTTGCATCACATTAAAAAAAACAGCTTATCAAGGGAAGCAACATGACCAAGGGAGCAGCATGACAAGGGGAGAATTAGAATATTGGCACCCCATTTGCCATTGATGTCAAAGGGGGAGAAAAAGGTGGAATATTTCCATCAATGACAAAGGGGGAGATTTCTAATCTAGGTTTTCATTGATGTCATATGATGATGAAGAAGTTTCTGTCATGTAGGGTATACACTAAAGAATACATAAGGAACCTTGCATAAAGTGTAAGTCATGTCAGTCATGAAGGACTAGATGATGATGGAAGTATACAGAATGAATCTTGCATAAACTATTTCCAAAGCGAGACATAGATGAACAAACTATACGCTGAACATTTTATAATGCTTAACTCTGAACAAATTACATGTCGTCTCCAACACAACATTAGTCGGCTTCAAGTCCGTTTAAATTTTGGCTAAAACTATGACAAACATTCACTATATATCCACAACATAAAATTAATCCAAAAGCATTGAAAATCGGGACAGGTTCGATAAATATAAAAGAATAGTTCACATGTCGTGAACTCGGAAAAAGAGAAAAAACATTGACGTCCTTGGGAATATATGATTGTATTTATTTCTAGATAATATACGATGGTGAAATAGTAAGACAAGAGCCTGCGACAAACATATGTTCTGAACCTGAGAACATTTTCGACCTGAGGAAAAATAAATATGACACCTGTAGCATATATAACAGAATTCCCATGCGGATCTAAGATAAGAAGGGTCATGTAGGGTATTTCGGGCTTGATCTGGAAACCATCAAAGTTTCTTCTACACATTTTTTGCTCTAAAATAAATTTGACCGCTTAACTTTAAATAAGGCGTGACTTAGCCAACTGGACTCTAATTTGTGGACATGTTAAGCAGCTCAGAGTGCAACCTTGTGGACGAGTGACCAAACCTATGAACAGAAGCCTGTAACTGTGGAATAGTGGTATTTGGATCTAAGGAAGCTTACCTCAGATTATTGGAGTAGACTTTGTATGGCTCGAACACCTACAGGCAGCATTCCTCGGACCTTTTTTGTGATTACCCTCTAATCTGATGCTTTTGTGACTCGGAAAATGCCTTTAGACTCTTAGATCTATTGTTTCAGATTTCAGAAGCTTGGATTTGTGACAAGGCATCCAAATTTGGGAAGACAAGCTCAAGTAAAGTCATGGATAAGTCATGAACAAGAAGTCAAGTACAGTGAAACAAACACAATTTATTTTGGAGCTGATTGAATATATGAAAAGTTGAACAGTGAAGAATCTTGTTAAAGACATTCAAGTAAGTACTATTCTCATTCTCCATCAAAAGAAGGTAAGAGGGATTGGTGTCCTTGGGGTAGGAGCCCCTAAACACAAGGTTGGTGCCTTGGAAAAGATAGGGTCAAAGCCCTAGAGGTCGGAGCCTCATCAAAGTCCAAGTTGGTGCCTGTTTCATTAAAAGGGTTGGTGCCCTCACTCATCTATTGTATACTATTATTAGAAAGGGGATTGAAATTCTTATTAATCCTTAATATTATCATTATACACCTCTCTATCTTTAATTGTGAAGAATCTAACTGGAAATAATTAACAATTGAAAAGAAATACGGATTCACCCCCCTCTTAGTATTTCCAACATTCAGATGCCAACTCTTCAGAAGAGCAGAATATTTTCTCCAAATTTCAAGAAATCAAACAAAAGAATGAAGCACCAAAATCAGATGTTTACAACCAATTTTGGAAATAGACATCCACATCACAACACAGGCTTCTCACTACCTTTGATAGTGAGAAAGGCATGATGCATATCGCCTTTTTGCAAGAAATAGTGCCATTTCCAAAAACACATGTTGACTATAAGAATATTGTCTTCTCATTTGATGCAAGACACATACATCCAATTGACCAGATGGATATGCATAGGAAGTCAGGAGAAATTATATTTTCAACCATGACTACAACAACTATGTGTCTTTCAAAATCAAAAGTAGCACTGTCAAATATGCAATCCCAGTTGAATATTGAGAAATTTTCATGTTTGGTTAAAGACAATATGATAAAGACATTGGAATAACTTGCAGTAAAAGTGGGATATGATCCTAATAATTGCAAAGCAGCTGAAGAAATCATCAAGAAGAAAAATGCATACATTGCTTCTATGTGAAAAAAACTCAAGCTACCCTCGACTGAATACTCAAAGACTAAAGAGATGGCACAAAATGAATATGACAAGGAGGAAATGCTTAAGTTAATTATTGATAAAAAACTGCATATCAGAAAAATGGAAGAACAAATTGAAGAACTGCTGAAAGATAAATCAACACTCTAGGTGAATATTGATCCTACTTTTAGCAACTCAAACATCTTCTGCAGGTGCATAAACCTCAGCAGCCTTGAAAATAACTGATGCAACACAACTGGCTCAATATTTGGCCACTCAGAAGCAAGGACATGAAAAGATAAATCAGAAGTTTCAACTTCTTGAGTCACAAAAGATTAGAAATGATACTTTGTATCTAGAGGAAATGCAAAATACTCATCAGTTGGAACTTAGAATTAAAGAACTAGAAAGTGAAACCCTAATGGCATCAACTTTAGGAGAAGCTAAGCATAGTATATGGGAAAACATCATAGTCCGTTACTGAAATATGGGCATCTATTCAGATCATCTTTGAGCATCAGAAACTCATCAAAAAATGCAAAAGAACAATTCAAGAGGAGAAGGATCAACTCCAAAAGAAGCCAAGTGAAGCTTCTGATATGGTCAAGGTTCTTAATTCAAAGAACAAAGAGTTGGAAGCAATCAATATCTCAGACATGATTGCAACTATTTTGGAAATAAAAAAGGTTTTGCAAAAAAGGAACTTGATCAAACTATTGAAGACCAAGTGTGAAGCCTTAAATGTTATTTTTCAAAGGTTTCATACTAAATTTAATGTTTTAAATAAGAAAGGTCTGCTAGGTCTAGTTGGATTAGATCATAAGTTGGTCAAGTTAGAAGATTATTGAAAAAACTTGTATAAAATTGCAATAGACAAAACAAACTTTGCAGGTACCAAAGGTCACGTTACAGGAAGAGCTTTTCTTGAAGCTCTACAGTTTGATTTGATTATTCATCATCAAATCAAACAGTTGTTCATCCAAAAACCAAATTTTTACAGATTCACTAAAGTGGATGAAATCTTCAGGAAAATGATGAATATATAAATCCCAAGTGAATATCAGTGGGATAATTTTTGTGAAACCATCGAGTAAAAATATTAATTTTGTAGCATGCCAGCACATCCTATTTTAAAGAGCCAGGTCAACAACAACTTCCAACAAAAAAGGACAAGTCAGCAACAAATTTCACCAAAAGAGGTCGAATCATCAATGACCTACAAAAAAGTAGAGACACTCCATCTATTTGTCTCCTTCTTTTATTCTTCCTATCCTATTATTGTAAATCAGTTAAGATATTTCTAAAGTTTTGTTAATTAGTATAAATAACTCTCAGAAAGAGTTATTAAGGGTTGCACCCTTGGATGAGCAGATTTTGTAAAAGCATAAATTGTACTAAGTCTTTTTTATCATCAATAATACAAGTATGATTATGAACTTATTTCGTACAACTCTGTCTTCTCTATGATTTTTCCAATTTTCTGTCATTTTGTTTCTTCATATATTTAATTGTAATCAAGATAACTAGGTGAGGTTGAATGTGTTTCAACAACCTTATAATTCCTCCTAAAGTTATAATTATTATAAAGAATGATTTACTTGACAATCTGTTAATGTAAGTCCCTTTTATCAATAAATTGGCAGTATCTTGGTGATGTTATATATATTTTGTTGAACCTTTAAACATTGTTTAAAAGTTTTCTAGCTTATGGTTTATTGGATATTCCAATCTGAATGTTTAATAATCATATTCTCTTACATAAGTCTACTTAATCGAAATCATAAAATATTAATCACCGTATGAGATGAACAAGCATCCCTTACTTTTAATTATTCATATTATTAGCAAGATTTAAAAACTTTAACTGTTGATTAAAATCTAGCTTATGCATTGGTCCTCCAAATATTTCAAAAAACAAACAAAACATTTTAGATTCTTTGGCATGATTATTGACCACAATCATCTCAAAGGACAACACATGGCTTGCAACATAAGTGTAAAGACTATGTCAAAACTCTTAAGGTTGTACAAGAAACTATTGTTGTCGTGCATGAATGGTCAATGTGATACAAAGGGGAACCACTTGAATTGGGAAAGAAGACAAAGAAGGAGGCAGGTACGGAGAAATAAAATGTTAGAATACTTACAAAATGTTCATATTCAACCCTTTTGTTATAAATACGCCCTCATAACTCATGTAAAGACCATTTTTGAGCCAAGCTTTTGGATAGGCATAGGCTTAGAATGAAGATATTGGGAGTTTTGTGAGAGAATTAGATTCTCTATAGCATCAAGGGAGTATATTTCTTTGGAGGAATAGGTGTTGACTTCATGTTCCACTATTGGGGCTAATGGTCCATCAATGGTATATTTATGATTGGAACTTTCACTTTAATAAAAGCTCAAAACCGACACATATTCATGCATATGTTGTAAATATAGTAGGACTATTCTTGTTGTATTTGAGTTGCATGTTATTTCACTTACGCTTATGCTTATGAACTATTTCGTTTGCATTGGTACGAATATTTTTGAATGTGTGCTGTTGTATAATTCCATCACTGTTAACTTGTGAACTATTTCACAAATTATCTTGTGATGTATTTATCCTCTCGTGTTCCTTTCAAGATGTGTACTATTACATGCCTCTAAGGGGCTCACTCATTTTACCTTTGTCTATTAAAACCTTCATGAATTACACTTGAATTTATGCAGAGTCACACACTTTTTTCTCACTAAAGTCACCTTACGCCACTCTAGGCACAATTACAACCAAGGCATATCATTAAAAACCATTGCATTGTCAACTAGGCTATATTGCGGATGGGACTCCTACACCAAACTGTGTGAGGTCTAGTTGGGAATTCATATTAGGGAGATCCCCTGAATGTTGACGAGTCCAACACAGTCAACACATGGATAGTCATAATATGGACGCATAATCTATAAGAGGCTATCCCCAAGATATAAATAAAACTAATTCGTCAGGATGGATATCTAAATATAGAGGTATATATGATTTCCAAGAAAATTCTTAAGGAAATGAAGGAAATATGGAAAAAATAGGCATTATAATAAGGATTGCAAATCTAAAGGTACAATTGATAAAGGAAATGTATTTGATAGTATCATTTCCATAGAACTCCATCGAGAAATGAGGGTATGTGTACTTAACTTCTTCAAGCCTATAGTTAGATCATGATGTATGGTTGATTGAACTGGCTAATTATTTTCACATGACTCCTCTCAAGGAGTGGTTTTGTGAATATTAAAAGTTTGATTTATGATGAAATTTTCTAGGAGATGTCTCAATATTCAAAATCATAGGATGAGGAAAAGTCAAGTAATTTTTCAAGGACAGAAACATTAGAATTCTACTTGAGGTTTTTGACATTCAAGAGCTAACTATAATCTTGATATCCATAAGTAAGATGAGTGATGTAGGTGTACCTACTGTGTTTGAAAAGGATAAATGAAAATTAATTGGAGGAGTAATGTTGTTTTTGAGTGGTTTAATTGGAATGGAACTCCATACAAATGGTTGAGCAACATTATCACTAATGGTTGTAATACTTTTGTTATTACTAAGGGTGCAAAAGAAGAATATAGACCCCTAAATGTCTCTAGATAAAAGGAAACCCTATATCATCAAATATTTGGACATCTCGGAGAGAAGTGCCTTCAAGCATTACATGGAAAATATATAGTTTAATATACGTATAATTGCATATCAGACCTTGAATTCCATGAATATTTCATATATGGTTAATAAAATCATGTAAATTTTTTATCTATTGCCACAATAGAAAGATCAATCTTAGAAGTAGTGTATAGTGATGTGTTTGGACATGTAATTGTTCCATCATTAGGTGAATCTATGTACTATGTTTCATTCATCGATAATTTCTCTATGAGTACGTGGATTTAGCTCCTTTGAAAAAAATATGAGGCATTTGATAAATTTAAAGAGTTTAAGGCTTTTGTGGGGAATCAGATAGAGAATACAATAAAGAAGTTGAGGATATATAATGGTAGACAGTTCTACGAGAATGAATTTGAGGAATTGTGTAATAAATGAAAAATATTAAGGCAAATGACTACTCCATAAACCCCTTTTTAGAAAGGATGAATATGACTTGATCGAAAAATCAAGGAGCACGCTCAATGGTGTCAATATCAGGACTAATTTACTTGCATAAATTGAGATATCATTATATCAATCCTGGATTCATAAACAAATGGAGCATAATCACTATATATGAAATACTTAGCTTATATTTTCCTAATGTGTTAATAAATTGAATAATATAAATTATAAATAATACTAAAGGAAAAATTGAAAATAACTTTAAGGGATAATACAAATTCTAGAGAAATACTAAGAGAAAAATTCAAGTTAACAACTAGGATAAAAAAGAAACATAAATGTTAATTTAATCATTATAGTGGAAAACTCGGAATTCTAACTTGATAACAAAATAAATACTATCTTCACTTGGACTATTTCATTGTAAAATAAAGCTGTAGATTAGCAATGTAACTTTCAAGAAAAAGTAGAAACCAATTTTCCAATCTAAGGCTACCAAAGCTTGCATAAGTAGAAAACTAGGTTGTGAGATGTCATGCCTCATGTGACACACACAACAATACTTTGTTCACTTGTGGAGTTTGTTTATTGGGAAATAATTATAATCTCTCATGCATTATATGGATAGGATCATCTTAATAAAATCAGCTAAAAATAATTGAGTTAAGTTTAGAAAGCTTATTAAGCATCCATTGGGGTCTCGATGGGTAGAATTCAAGTTGTAGTTTCTTTTCTCAACTTCTTATTGTTGAAAAGGCTCACTGATGGAAAATTAACTAAACGAAGAGGGGGGCGGGGGGTGAATAAGTTTAGTAAATTCATGGAATTTTATTTTTCTTCTTAATTTTTATCTGAACAATTCAGTGAGTAGTTTAACACAATACAAAATTTAGATTTAATATATGAAAAATATATAATATGTGAACCATAACATAACGAATTTCATGGAAACATTAAATAAACACACAAAATCATCACATACGGAGACCAAATATAAGTGGAAACCCATAAAGGGAGAAAACCATGACTTCGTTATTATTGTGATGCAAAGGCAAGCTCCTACCCCCTTATTGAATATGATTTTCTATAGGCTTCAACCTACATTAGGCTAATACCCCAAATTTTCAGCAAGCTACAACATGAAAGGAAGCTCCAAATTCCATAAGTTTTATGTAGGATACATCCCCCAATAGGATCCTACCTCAATAGACTCCAACCTATTATTTATCAAACTAAAACTTGAAAGGAGAATACAATCCCCAGATACAAACAATAAATAACAATGTGTTGGTTACCCAGCCTATAAATATGCATACCTCCATCTTTGTTCTTACTTCTTCTCATCACATCTTCTTCACATCAGCTCTATATATGTGCACTTAATTAATAAATAACACCTCAATCAACTCTCACAATATCTAACTCTCTAACAATTCAACATTTCAAAAGTGCATATTTTTATAAAGATGATTTGCAGGATTTTAGTATTTCACACAAGAATATGAAGTGAACATTCTTACCTCTTTGCATTCCACCAATTCATATCACACATTTTCAAATTTTGAATATTAAAAACAAAAATAAATTCTCCATCCAATATTATTTTGAGCCACATGTAGTGATTAAATGCACCAACATAATTCCAAGACCATGTAACTTAACATTTACACTCCACTCACCAAGAATTATCAAGAATCAACAATACTTTTGCATATCAAGCATACCAACAACATATCCTTTGTAATTTATGCAAATTCATATATCATCAACCTCATCATAATATATTAACATAATAAATCAACTTTTTCATCAACTATTCTTACACTTTATCTTCACCCTTTGTTGTTCCTTTGTTCTACTCTCAATCGTCATGTTCTATTGTCAACACCTTTCCTTTGCTACTCTTTTTCTATCGCCCTTTTCATCACAAATTATTCATGCCTTTGCCTTTTCCCTACATCATGTTTTTTGTTTTGCATTTCATCATGTATTTTCCTTGCATCATAAAAATCTATGTAAACATTTTGTTGGCATTGATGTGTGTTTCAGCGTTTCAGTTGTGTTGTTGGTTGAAATTTATGCCAACCTGGTAGCATGGCTTGCAAGAGAGTTTATTATAACATGTATGTTTGGTTACCAGTTGTGTGTACATGGATGATGTTTTGCATTAGTTTTGGCATGCATACTAGCATGGAGATGTGAGGATGGAGATGTGATTTGCAGGTGTTCCATATAAAGTGTGAGCAGAGGATGTCATCTTCCTCATGATCATGTTGTTATTATAATTATTGTTGCATGGCATTAGATGGTGGTGTGTTTCATTAGTTTGGAGGCCTTCCTATGATGATCAATTATGTAGAGGAGAGGTTGTAGTGGAGATATGATGATCTTTTGGATCATGTTGACTGATCAAGAAGGTGTCTGTTGTTGCTACAAGATTAGAGTGGAGTAGCTTTGATGATTAAGTCTCCATGTCCTGGATTAGGTATGCATATTGATGATATGATACATATGGTTTGGAGAAGGTTGTACATGTGCTTGAGGATGTTTGACATGTTATGGAGCTGCATTCTAATGGTAGAAATGTTGTGGAGCATGTTGATGGCCTTGTTGTTAGTGTATTTGTTGGTTGGTAGTAAAGTAAACCCAGTTTGAGTTGTGATGATATTGGTGAGGTGTAAGTGGCTTGTTGAAGTGTTTCACAGGTGACATTAGCTTCCAGAGGTCCTACAGAGGTTTGTTAATATTTGGAAGAATTTTAGGTAGGATCTTCATAGGTGTTTTGATTGGTTTTACCCCATCCTCTGCCCCAACAACATGGAGTTGAGATTGTGCATGCAGTTTCTCCAATTGCTAGGAAGAAGGCCTATCCATGTGGTTGCAACCAAGATCCAACAAGCATGTGCATTATGTTGAGATTTTTAGCTAGAATTTCTTTGAATTCCTCGCGCATATCAACTAATTTTGGTATTATGGAAATGTTCTTAATCAAAAAAATTTAGAATAAGGTCAGAAAAGTTAAGGGAGCTTCTAGAAGTTGGTTAAACTTGAGAATATACATCATTTAGTGGAGAGAATGCCTTGATCAAGTCAAGGGATCTAGATCCAGTAAAATTTAGAAGTGTGAAAATAATTGATGAGTGATCTATAATATGTAGCATTTACTAAGTTAACCATCTTAGAAAAAGATAAGTAAAGGAATGTTTTGAGTCTATTTGGTTGGTATTCTTGAGAGAGTGAGTGCATGCCATTGAGAGAGAATTGAGAGTGAGTAGAGATTAAAGTAGCTACTTACATAGTTTTGCAGAGTTTTATCAAAGAGTTGTATGCAGAAATGAGAGATAGAATTGAGGAGAAAATTTAGAGCTCATGTGTTGCAGGTGGTAGTGTTTAAAGAGGAAATAATTGGTAGCATGTGGTGTGTTAGAGATAAGAGATTGTTGTGAGTATAAGAGAAGAAGTAATCCCCTATGGGTAGAGTTTATTATTTATATTTTGTGTTCTAGAGTAATGGTGGTGTTGTTGGGTTGCTCATGTTGAGAAGATGGAGAGCCTAGTGTGAAACATTCTGAAATGTGGTTTGCATGGAGGAAGTGAAGGCATGGAGGCTTCAAAGTACAGAGTTATTTGGCAGATTCATTATAAGGAATATATGTTTCCATCTAATAGGATTTGGCTAGTCAAATGGTTGTTGGGCGAGGATCTCTGGTCATGGTGGCTTCCATCGGAAACATCTATATATTCGTGAGTGAAACATATTTCCTAACGGATAGGTGCTAACATACTATAATGCAATTCAAGTATTCCGAATTATGGATGTAAGTTAATCCATGTAAAAATATTTCAACAAATAAATAAAATAATTAAGAACTGCAAAAATAGTAGGGTGGTTTTCTCCCGAAATGGTTTCCACTAGAAATACTTGTGTTTTCATATGTGCATGCTTGTGTTGATGCTATTCATGGTTATTGTGTTTTATATTGTTACTACTATTATGTTTCGATAAGATAAAATTGCGGATGTGTGTGGCAAGTTGATAATTCGACAAAAGTAATAAAATTGATATAAATTCCATCACTATTGATTCACCTCCCCTCTCAGTAGTGATCTAGCTTCCAACAATTGGTATCAAAGCAGGTGCTCTTCAATGAAGCTTGAACACTTGAAGAGTAGATCGTGGATCATGGAAAAAAACTAGAATAGGATGTCACAAAAATACAAATAACCTAACTAAGGAATAGTATCAGTTCAATGCAAGAGGAGAAAAAAATTATTAAATCTCAACCAAAACATATGTAATATGCGGTAATATTTTGAAATAATTTTTGAATTATGATTATGATGATTCTATTGAGTTTTATAGTGATTATGAGAAGGATATTTATCTCATTAAGTATGAATATGAACCAACAATGATTGTATAAAGGAATTAGCTATTAAAATGGGTAGACTAACCTCTGCATGTAAGGATCAGAAAATAATTTTATAGATTTCCGATGAGAAGGAGAATGGATTAAAAGAAGAGATTGTTTCATTCAAAAATAAATTATAGGAGGAAAGTAAGGTTTAATAAGGTATGAGGAAGTAATACAGGGAAAAGGAGGATCAATGTGAGAGACTGGAAGTGGAAGTGGTTTCACTAAGTATTCTATTAGAGGATAAAACCACTTCCTCATCTATCAAGTCATATTTCAGCATGCACAGAGGGGAAATCAACTTAATTGTAGTTACAAGTATAACCAATGATAACAGTTGCAAAAGTAGTAAGAAGGAGAGCCATCAACACAACCAAAAATCAAATAAGGAGATCAAGGTAGAAAATCCCAAGGTTATTCCAAGAAAAACTTCAAGGATATCATTTTCACTTATGAGATGCTTCAACTGCTAGAAGCTAGGAAATATTGCAACAAATTTTATACCCACGTAACAAGAGAAGCAATGGTATATAAGATCTTATCTAGAAAACAAGAAAGGAAGACAACACACTTCACGGAGTTCAACCAAAATCAGGTATAATGGTCATTTTTATGGTTATTTCTACTCATGTAATGATTTTGTCCATAAGGCTATTGAATGTAGGTTTCATGCAAAGAAGAGTAGAATGAAGAACAAGAGCTATGAGCCCTTTCCTCCATTTTTATGGCACATCAAGTGCTATGTGTGTGACAATCTTGGTCATATGGACAAATATTGCAAGGATCCAATTTAATTGAGGCCACATAATCAAGGAATGAATAATATGAAAAATAGGCCTAGTATGAGGACACCTACACCTTTGCATGCAAGAAAAAAACCACTCAAAGTTGAGAGGAAGAAGGAGAAACAAGGACCTACAAGAAGAAATTAAGGATTGCATGGCCTCAAGGGGAGTTATGGTGTATCATGATTTTACATCGTAGATTATTGGAGGTGTTTCCATAGCAAGAGGAGTGCATATGAATAGATTTGATTGATGATAAGTTTTGTTGATGATTGCAACTAGGTTTATTGATATATATCATTTTTTATCATATTTTATGATATTAGGTTTGTTCCACTGATGATATATCTGCATAAGCTATTATGATAAGGATATTTTATGTTGTGATGAGTGGAGATGGAACATGTTTAGAGGGATCACTTCATATTATTCCAATATTTAAATGGTTTTGTGACATCATGGTTCCTTTGAGGAGTTGGTTATGCATTCCATGCTATGTGCTTATCTAACTTTCATCTATTACAGGAGTATGGTTTTCCATGGTTTATATGTTGCCGTCATGAGTTTGACATTCATTTGGCTTGAATTAGTTTGAGGAAAAATGAATTTTGGTTGATAATATTATGAATGTGATGGTGCCATGGAGATTAGTACAATGACGGTGTATGGTTACAACTGCTAGCATAATTCCTATGTTAGAGATTTTTATTCTATATGTAGAAAATTAGAATTTGTTCATGTTGTATGTTTTTCATCTTATATTGTTGTTACAGATGTTGGTTATTTTATTATCACATGCCATATCATGAGCTTGGCCACTTTCGACTTTTTTTGGAGATTTTTCCCTAAAAATCAAATTGATGCATTGACTCATTGTTGGTTGAAGATGATCTTCCCACTTTCTGATTTGTTGCCTAGAGTTAGAGCTTGTGCGGTAGGAGTATGGTTCATGTTGTTGATCCATTTAGTATATGATTCTTATATATATGAGGATTTTTTGCTAATGTGATATTGTTGATGTCACTACATCATTATATGCTTATCGTTGCTTCTAGTTCACTTTATATTGCAGAGGTTCATGCCCCATATGATGATTATTTTTGCTGACATGTATAGCTACAAAGATCTGATATGTTGTGTTGATTGGTGTGCTATGTTGTTGGTTAATGATGGTGCTAATGCATGTTATTTTTTGGCCACTATACATTATTATGTATTGCTAATTACTGTTGCTCATATCTTGATTCCATGATTGATGATTTGGGAGGTTGATACCTGTATCTTACATGATTTATATTGATATTATATTGCTGACATGTAGAACACATATTTTTGATCACGTATGCCATGTTTTTGTTTTCATCATGCATAGAGTTGAGCCATGATAGTTGGCATGCATTATGATGAGTTTTTATTTCAGCCATGTATGAGGTTTTGATTTCATTCTTCAACGGTATATTCTATTGATGAAGCCTTTTATTATTCTCATGAAGTCATGTACTGTTATTGTAAATCATTTTTTTTTTGTCATAGATTCACGGGCCATGAATGAAATGTGTTTTATAATGAGTCGTGTGAGTTGATACAACCATTTAATTCATGTATCATTCATGTATAATATCATACTTATCATGGTGAGACATTCTATAGTCATGCATGCATTGAAAGAGAGTCATATGAGTCATATTTCAGCCATATATGGGCTCATTTATGTAATTTTGCAACCTTGTATTATCATTTTGGTAGCCATGTAATAGGCCTATGAATCCCTATACTTTGTTGCATATCATTTGGTCATAGTCATTGGTTCATGTGGAGGAGCTTCTTGCATGTGGCAAGGAGGCATTGTTAGTTATATATATCAGTATACATTCAACCATGGAGATGTTTTCATTTAGTGGAATATGGATGGTCATGATGTTGTGACCCTACCATCATGTATTTGTTGTCACTATGTTTTTCCTCAAAGGATGTTACTGCTGCTCATTGAGATAAGAGAGAGGGATGTTGCTTTGAGATAATCATTTCTACTTTTGATGTATGATTTTTATGTTGCTGGGTAGTAAAGTACAGAGATGTAGATATGAGATAGAGATGGTGTTGCTGCTATAGAGTTGATCAGAGCTGCTGCTACCAGTTGGCCACATTATGTTGCTTCACAGTGTTGGTTTGCTGCTACTACTATGACATGGATTTTGTTGCTACTATTTCAAGAGAGAGAGCATATGAATCTATTATTTTTTTTATTGCTTATTATTATGTTGGCATGGGTGTGAGAGATTTTACTACTGCTGATCGGAGATGCATCTTGATGCATTAGTGTTTTTTTTATCAGGAATAACTTGTGTCCAAGGGGAGTTTATTGCACCATTTTTTTTGTTATGTTGAGTGTTGTTTTTATTCTCATATTTTAGTCTTGCATTCCATTGTTCATCACCTACATATGATATTGAATTGAGTTTCTATTTATATTGATAGATCCCATTGCATGGAGAGGAGCATATAATGTTTTTCCATGACATGTTTAGCCCTTTGTCATTGATGTCAAAGGGGGAGAATGTGAGGATGGAGATTATTTTTTAGAGGACAATTCAAATGATTGGATCAGCTGGGGTCACCATCAATGCTAAAGGGGGATATTTTTGGCATTAATGCATTTTGAGTGTTGAAAAGGTGTTGTTGGTTGGCATCGATGTCAACCTGGTAGCATGGGTTACAGGATAGTTGGTTAGAAATTGTATGTTTTGTTACTAGTGGATGCATTGATGTCAACTTGATAGCATGGGTTGCAGGAGAGTTGGTCAACACTTGTATTTTTGGTTACACGTGCCTTGTACATGGTTGATGTGTTGCATTAGTTTTGGCATGTCTACTAGCATGGAGATGTGAGGATGGAGATGTGATTTTCATGTGTTGTGTTAGTGTCAATATATCCAGTGATCAAACATGATCTTTCAGTTTATTTGCTAGTAGTCCTAGGTCAAAAATTTTGTATTTTCAAACAAGTTTTCAAATAAAATTTGGTCACTGCATATGGTCTAGGTCAGAAATGATGCTCCCCTCATTCCATCCATTGTCATAATCATATCAAAGTTCATGTCACTCTTTGTCATTTAGAGTCTTAGGTCATTCATTCCATCTCCATCTAAGTCTATATTTAGGTCTCCTTGTTTTTCCACTGAAAAGTCCAAAAATGTCACCAAAGAGGGCGAACAAGGCTTCATTTTGATCAAATCAGTATTTTAAAGGGAGTAAGCATAGTTAGGAGAATAAGTAAGACACTTTGTCTTATTTCAAAACTTGTTTCATTGTCAAAATGTTCCAAAAAGGGTTGAAAGGATAAAAAGAGGTCAATTTTATATCAAAGGCTTTATCTTAAAGTATAGGCTTATTAGTGTATTTTATCCAAAGTATGAGAAACATTATAAAACATGTGCTAATAGCCTAATGTTTGAGTTCATTATGTCTCTATCCAAAGTTCAGAGGCATTATGTATTATAATCAAAGTTTTCCGCTCATGTCATAAGGGTCAAAAATGACAAAAGAAGTTTCTCACTGGTGGTTAAGTATCGTGCACCACCCAACCGCTCGATCAATCACTCCACCAAATAAACGACCCACAATATTTTTCGCACCCCCCTATTCATTCGACCTATACCAGCGAGGGGTTGGAAAAGTGGTTTCCTCCTGGTTGTTCCCACATCAACGTGTCAGCCCCTCGTCGTTTCACCCCCCCCCCCCTCCCCCCCCCACCCCACAAAAATCTTACCACTCCTACCCCCACATGAAATCCGCCAAACCAACTTAGTTTACCACTCTCCTTCCAACGCACTCCCCACCATTCTCATCTCAATGCATGGCCTATTAAATGACTTCTCGGGGTGACTGTTCAAATTTCTAATGGACCCGCGCCCCTAACAGAAACATTAGAACCTCCATCATACCCACTTCACCAAATTCCACTTATACTCTGAAGCCTTGTTACGCATCTGTCAGAGGTGTATTACGCATCTATTAGTGTGTTGTTTCTTTGGTATTTTTCTCCCAAAAAATTCATCCAAGTTCCAGGATCATTGCCATCAGTTTTTAAATCTTCCTCAATAGTAAGTAAGAACCTAATATCCTCCTCAAGTCAAATTATCAAGCATAGTGTTGATTTTATTGATTACCTCATTTTCCACTACATTTTTACTTTTTTTTATCATTGGATGGTTTCAGTGAAATAAACTCTAAGCCAACCATCTAATACCCTCATACACATTCCCAAGACCATATTCTATCATTCCCTACCATTCACAGTCTCCCTACACTTCATTCCCGTCAAACCTTAATTTCATACTATTTTTCTATTACAAAATTAGGGAATCCCTGTGTTTTCCTAATTTAATCACCTTATTTACATCCATTTCACCAAATTTAACCTGTATTTTCAAGCTAACATACAACCCTACCTCCTAAATTTTTTTGGGAATTTCTCTTGGCTTCACTACCCTTCATTTCATCCTCCAAACCTACCCTATCATTGTCCCATGTTTTTACAAATTCAAAGTCAACATACCCACTACATTTGAACACCTAGGTTTTCATCCTTTTGATAGACATTATGGAAAGTGAAAATAAAATCCAAAAAGGAGGGTGCCACATCATATTTGAGACCTCTACCATGCTTTGAGAGGACGGATGCTTGAGATTCTGTGAGAAAATCATGGAAAAAGGTTGTCATCTCCAATTTATAAGATTATTTTCCACCAGTTTCAGTATGGGAAAGGCCATCATTGCAAGTGTAGAGTTCAACTTATAAACAGATGTGATTTCTTCAGCAACAAGTATACCTAGTCATGGAAAAAACTGGTTTGAAGGCATGGACATAGACCCTAAATATTACAAATTGTTCCTCAAACCTCATGCTGAAGAGAACCCTAAGTATATCCTCCCTTTCAGACACCTCCTTAATAGATATGATCCCTTGATGAGGTTAATTATGAAATATTTCACTTTTGAAGGGATATTCTCTAGGTTGTACAAGTACCATATCAAATTGTTGATGCATTTTACCTCTACTAAACCACTTGACTTGCTATATTACTTGTACAAAAGTTTTGTTAGAATGACTAAGAATGTTCAGAGCAGAAAAAAAGATCATCACCCTAGTATTTTCCACCATGGTTTAGTCAAACTCATTATTTTGCATCATCTCTCATCCATCAACATGACTTGGGAAACCTTCATGAAGAAAGTAGCAACAACGCCCACCACTAGTCCTCCTATCATGCATAGCACACCATGACCATCAGTATCAGCATAGCCAATGAAGGTTGGCTCTTCCAGTAAGAAAACTCATATTTCAAAGGCTCCTAGGGTTATTGAGTTTACTCACAACTATGAGAAGTGAAAGAAGTAGGTCTTTGCTCCCAAATCCATCAAAAGTGTATCTACACTTGATACTATAGTTGAACAAAAATAAATAGAGGAGAAACCACTCATGCATCATATTGAATCACCATTGCACCAACATGATGAAAAAGTGCCCATAGATGTTAACATGGTAGAACAAGATGAGGATAAATCATTTGAAGAGATCATAAAGAAAAAGGATGAGGAAATATCAGAGTTGAGGGAGATTTTATCCATTGAAAATTCTCAAATTACTTTCCTATAGTAAGAAAATTGGAAATTGAAGGTGAAGCAACTGATAAAAATTAAACCTAAGGTATACCTAGATACAAATAAGGGTAAAGGAAAGAAAGTAATAGATATTGATAAAAATGCAGGACATAGAGATTGAAACACAACCAAGAAGGCCAAAGACAAGAGGCCTTAAGAGGGCATTGGAGATAGAAAGGTAGTCAACTCATCCACCTGAACAATTGACTTTTGATGAGCTAATAGCTGAGGAGATCAATCAATACAGAGAAATCTAGTTAGGAAGAGTGAATTAAAATTTGGAGAAACTTTTGAAAAGAGCTAAAAGAGACAATAACCTTCAGAGACACATGTCCAACCATTATTGTACCATGAACAAAGTTTCACAAATCAGGCTTAAACAAGTGAAAAATAAGCTCAAAGAGGCTCTAATGAAACTAAAGGAGAAGGATAGTTTAGATTTGCTAGCTGAAGATTCATTTGCTATTTAGCACATCATCCAAAGTGCTAAAAAAAAAATTTGGAGAAGTTTTGAACAATTTTGGTATTTTTAGTGATTTTTGCACTAAACTAAAAATTCAACCTTCACATATGCATAGTGCCAAGTTGTTATGATTTTTACTAGGGCATACAAATGATGAATGGCTTACATGGTTGGATTAATTTTGATGAGTACATTATAGATCAGGAACCCTTGCTGCATGACAAGGTCTAGTTTGGAAGAAAAAGCCAAAAAACCACTATTTTTCTATGCTTTTGCTAGTATTTTTTATTGTTTGTTACGCATCTGGAGTAACCTTGGGAGAATCAACTTTTGAAGCCATTGCCATAGGTAATTTTTCAAAATTCAAGATGTTCTGGAAACTAGACACACATGGCTAGTTAAACTATCTTTCATAATTGTGTTTGACATCCTAAAAGTCCCTCAAAATCAGCTACCAAAAAAGTGTTATGCATCTACAAATAAAAAAAAGTGTTACACATCTGCATAGGAATCCTCAGGACACTTGTAGAGCCCAGAAAAAGTCAAGATTTTGAGGTTTTATTGTCCTTTGAGTTGGAATTGGATAAATTCAGTTGGTTTTTTCCCCTTATCATGAGGAAACATGTAATTTAATGTGGGGGACACACACTCCTAGTCTATAGCTGAATTTGAGGGAATGGTTTCTAACCTCCCTAGATTATAGGAAGTGACTCATCTCATGTATTTATGGTGCATTTTGGATGGGATTTCGACCCTATTAGGTTTCATGGTGCATATTTTATATAATTAGACCCACTTTAGTCTTTTCTTAGGTTGGATAGTTGTTTTTTATAGTGGAGTTATTGTACAAGCCTTTTGGAATGAAATCAAAGACAATGTTGCAGAATTTGTGTTGAGAATCTTGTGGTATACCTTGGAAATTTTTTTCTTTATCTGTATGTTTATCTTATCATGTTGAATGATATGTTTTCCTCTTTCATATACATGCTTCTATGTGTTTATCTTGTCAGTATATAAGTATAAATCATGCCTTTTCATGCTTTGTCTTAACAATATTTACATTATATGTTTATGTTCCTATAAATGAATGAATTCACCTCAGTGCTCATTTAAATTTTCCATCAATTCATCCTATACAAAATGAAAAACTAAGCATGCTTTCAAGCTACCTACCTGGCCCCATCCATGTTGTCTGCAACTTGACCTTGAAATTTGACCTAATTCCTAGACCTAGTCTTTTTATTGTCATTCCTATCCAGCACAAAAACACCAAACAAAAATCCTATTTACTGAGCTTATATACCTAGCTTAATATCATTAGATATTAAATTATTTCATTGAATGAAAAGTGACATTGAGAGAGCCCTCTTTGGTCCTGTTAGGGATAGCTACTTAACCTAAAATTTGGTTCGTGGTTACCTTCCTTAAATCCCACTCTCAGCCTTGGGCAGTTGGGGGGGTGATAACATTCTTGGCGCCATTTCCAGGGGGTGACTGCAAAACCTTCCCTGGGAATATTTCTTTAGCCCTCTGTAGGTTAGACTTGTGAGAGACAATTTATAGTATTCAAAATAGGTTGAGTTCTTAAATTCGAGCAAAAGTCGAAATTCCTATAAAAGTTGGCTCGTAAAAGACATACTAGGTCAAATCCATACCCTAATCCCTCACCAATTGTAAATGATCTCGAGATTATTTTAAGAAAGCATAAAACCAAGTCTAGAAAATTTGGAAGAGCTATTCCTCCACTTGTCAAATCAAATTCCTTGCGTACGAGATTTTCTCCAGAATATTTGTCCTCTAATTCAAAATTTGAAATATATTTGTTTAGGTCTAAGTCTAAAACCTTTCTTTCAGAAACTATCTTTTATCCTATTGATTTTGAGACCTTTGCACCATTTTCTGAGTCTTCTTATTCTGAGGTTGATAGTGAATTCTAGTCTAATTTTTACAAACTTAAAGGCTTGGTGGATAAATTTCAAGAAACTTTAGAAAACGATTTTTTCCAATATTAGTATTAGGTTTTTTCTTCACCACGTGTCATTACACCTTCTCATACAACTACATCATCATCTATTCCTTTCATTCTATCATTACCTTTACAATTTTTCATTCCATCAACACCTTTACAACCCCCTTCATTAATCATGGCCAGATTCACTCCACTAATTTTACCCCAGAAACTCACTGCACTACCTCAAAATTATGGTCAAATATTGCCCCTTTTTTTATCGAACATCAGAGGTCACTGCTTACCAACACATTTCCAAAGTGGTTGATTTCATATATCTTGAAGGGATTGAAAATGACGATGCCAAGATGTGCATCATAGCACAGAGTTTCTCAGGAGAGGTTAAGAAATGATTTTGTTCTCTCACATTTAGTTCAGTAGCTACTTCACAGGAGCTGATTGAATTGTTCATGAAAAAATGGGAGGAGAAGAAGAATCCATTGAAAATCTTAGCTAAATATAATTTCTTGAAAAGGAATCCCAAAGACTCTGTTGAAGACTTTACAACTAGATTCAATAAAATCTATGATTCAATTCCTCAAAATATCAAACCTCCTCTAGGAATTTATTTACTTCACTATCCTGATGGTTTCAATCCTAACATGACTTAAAAATTGAGAGAAATAAATCCATCAACTCTTGAAGAAATAAAGAGAAATGTAGTGAGTGTGTAAGCTAATTTTAAATATCTATTTCATCATAGGGAAAAGGGTCATCATCAAAGAGGAAACATCTATTTCGTCATAGGTAAAATTAGACACGTTGATTAAAACCATGGAGAAGATGATGGATAAAATTTCCATTGTTGATAGATAAGTTGAACCTTCCATTAAAAATCCCAATTTCAGGGGTCAAAATCAGAAACCTTAGTACATGATCAAGCAAAGGGAATAGATGGGTCAGTATCCACAAAGTCAGCAACAAATTTGCACTCCATTTCAACATAACTACACTAAAGGTCCTCATGAATAATATGAAGAAGAAATTTCTGGTGAGAATTATTTATTTGAGGAAAATCAACAACCTATTTTCCTCACTGAAGAAGATCAATTTTCTACATAACTTTATGCACCAGATGATCAACAATATTTTTTTTCAAATGACGACATGCTATCGGTACGGATGAAAGATTATAAGAGGGGATATTAGAATTATCTTAGTCAAGTACAATGGAAATATGGTTTGAGGAGTAGGAATGTTCCTATAACCTCCAATCAGAAAAAAATAAATGCTCAAATAGATGCTCATCATAAAGAAACTCTCACTCCAAATCAAAGCAAAGACAAAGGACCTCTTGTTCCTAATCATGCTAAA